>NW_020716766.1:1144103-1184008 GCF_900518725.1 Notechis scutatus
GAATAGAATAGAATAGAATAGAATAGAATAGAATAGAATAGAATAGAATAGAATAGAATAGAAAATATGGAATGGAATGGAATAGAATAGAATAGAATAGAATAGAAAATATGGAATAGAATAGAATAGAATAGAATAGAATAGAATAGAATAGAATAACAGAGTTGGAAGGGACCTTGGAGGTCTTCTAGTCCAACCCCTGCTTAGGCTGGAAACCCTACACCACTTCAGACAAATGGTTATCTAACATCTTTTTAAAAACTTCCAGTGTTAGAGCAGTCACAACTTCTGGAGGCAAGCAGTTCCACTGATTAATTGTTCTAACTATCAGGAAATTTCTCCTTAGTTTTAAGTTGCTTCTCTCCTTGATTAGTTTCCACCCATTGCTTCTTGTCCTGCCCTCCAGGTGCTTTGAAGAATAGCTTGACTCCCTCTTCTTTGGGGCAGCCCCTGAGATATTGGAAGACTGCTATCATGTCTCCCCTAGTCCTTCTTTTCATTAAGCTAGACATGGCCAGTTCCTGCAACTGTTCTTTATATGTTTTAGCCTCCAGTCCCCTAATCCTCTTTGTTGCTCTTCTCTGCACTCTTTCCAGAGCCTCAACCTTTTTTTTACATCGTGGCCACCAAAACTGAATGCAGGATTCCAAGTGTGGCCTTACCAAGACATTATAAAGTGAATGGATGAAAGACTCTCCCCAAGCTATTGGGCGATTGTAAAACCTCTTTGGAATATTTATTTATTTGATTTCTTTCCTGCATAACTAACTCAAGGTGGCAAACTTACCTAATGCACTTCCCTCTTCCTATTTTCCCCACAGCAACAGTGCTGTGAAGTGGGTTGGGATGAGAGAGAGACTGGACCCAAATCACCCAGCTGGTTTTTTTTTTTTTCATGCTTAAGGCAGCAGTAGAATTCACAGTTTCCTGGTAATTGGCTCAAAGTTACTCAGCCAGCTCTCATTCCTAAGGCGGGACTAGAACTCGCAGTCTCCAGATGATTGATCCAAACTCACCCAGCCAGTTTTCATGCTTAAGGCAGGACTAGAAGTCACAGTCTCCTGGTTTCTAGCCTTAGTGCCTTAACCACTAGACCAGGAGTGGGCAATTATGCCCCCTTTACGACTTGTGGACTTCAATTCCCAGAATCCATGAGCCAGCCAAGCTGGCTCAGAAATTCTGGGAGTTGAAAGTCTACAGGTTTGCCTGAATCATATTGAGTAAATAGGAACTGTCTTGGACTGCATATAAATATATATAATATAGTTAATGTATATAAACCTTTCTTATTTTTAAAGATTTTTTTTATTATATTTGGTTGGGCTGCGTTATTAGTTCTTTAGCACTGCATGTGGCCCATGAGTTAGACATGCCTGGTATAAACCTTAGTAGGACCAAAGTATAAATATTTTTGTACCTATTTGGGATCCCCTGAAATACATAAAAATCTTATTCACCTGGTTATGTTGAAAACAGCTGGAAATGAGTGTAAGTCAGGCCAAACCCGTCCAGCAGCTTGTGACTTGCCCGGTTTTAGAACCCACCATATCAAAATTTCTCAAAAACTCAGCAAATTTTCTGGTGTTCTCAGCAAGCATCGCATGTTGTCAAGCAATTGTTGATTCTCGTGAACCTTTTTTTTTTCCCCCAGGCTTCAGAGTTGGGGATGACATCAGCCTTCTACAAGTACATCCTGACCACCATGGTTAGTATCCTGGCCAAACTGAGCTTGTATGCAGATAGGGTCTCCATTTATGGGTATACAATCCAATCATCATCATCATCATCATCATCATCATTTAATGACCCCATAGTCCCTTGCGGGGTAGAATCTGGGCAACTGAATAGAGCTAGCAGAGCGTTTACTGGCTGGATGCCCTCCCTGTTGCCAATGAGAAGTTTTGTTCAGCAGATATATCCTCATTGTGCCCAGAGAGAGAAATAGCTGCCTCTACCTAGGATCGAACTCACGGCCTCCTGATTGTGAGGTGAGAACTCCACTTCTAGCCACCACAACACTCCGTATGCAATCCTATATTGATTCCAATTTTGACTCCATGAAAGAGCTAGGATTCATGGTTTCTACGCAGAAGAATCCTGGCTGATGTGGTCTCACTATTAAGTAAACTATTCTTACATTTGGCTGAGACTACCCTTGATTCCAGGTTCAACAACAGCCCTTTTTCTTTCCATGGCTAAGTATTGTTACAGTTTAGCAATGCTTCCATTGCTTAGTTCAGTATTTCTCAACCCTGGCAGCTTTAAGACATGTGGACTTCAACTCCCAGCATTCCCCAGTCAGCATGCAACATTCAGATGTTCAAAGTTAAGAAAGACTGGCTTAGGTGTCAACTCCCACAATTCCTGGCCAGCACAATGAACAAGCCAAAACGGTGGGAATTGTTATCTTTATCCAATGGGAGCAATATTTCTCAACCATGGTAACTTTAAGAGGTCTGGACTTCAGCTCCCAGAATTCTGCATGCTAGCTGGGGAATTCTGGGAGTTGAAGTCTACATGTCTTAAAGCTACCAAGTTTTACACCAGAGCTGTCAAACTTGCCGCCCACAGGCCGGATGCATCTTGTGCTGTCCACGCCCATGCCCGGTTTAGCAAAGGGGAGGAAAGTCCCAATATGTCATGTGATGCCACTGTGACAATGCGAGTTTGACAGCCCTGGTTTACACCAACACTGGTTTTTGTGTAAAAACAACAACAACTACAGCAGTATATCTTCCTGCTTCAAACTTCAATACCAGACTGCTTCCAATGGGGTGGGGTTTCTTGAAAAAAAAAAAATCCTTGTTTGATGCTTATTTTTCACTGCTCTCTCAATATTAAGACGGTGCATTGCCCATATTAATTTTTAAGAGTGTGTAGGTTCTACCTCTTAGCAACTCTTGAAAGCAGCTGCCTCTTTTTCTAGAATCTTCCCAGGAAAAGACATAGTTGCTTTAAGGCCTTGAAGATAGACAGATGCTCTGTTCGTGCCCTTTGGGAGTTGCATTTGAAGTGCTGTGCAGCTGTACTTAGCATTACAAAAGGACAGCTCTAAAAGGGTTTCCAAGACTCATAGCTTCAGGGCAGTGTGTCAGGAGAATGTATAAGCTCTGGGCGGCTTGCAGCTAAGGCCGTTATAAGTAGACGGAGACAACCAACACGAATTGTGATGTGTGGACAAATGCATAGAAGCTTGGTGCAGTGTAGGAGGGACACTATACTGCTTAAATAACTCTAATTTATTTAAATAGAACCTGATTTCCAATCTAATCAGCAAAGCAGAAAAATGTTAAGTCCATTTAAAAAAAAAAATCAAGGTCTGTTCTTATTCATTTTTCTTTCCAGCTGTTTCAGATTTGTGTGCCTTTTCCAAAGACAGCTTTAAAAAATCCCTGAAAATGAAAATAATATGACTTTATAATCTTTTACATTTATCTTATAAATGTTGTTACATTTCAGGCATAGGGGTTGGTTTTTTAAACCTGCATTGGCAGATAGCAGTAGTCTATTAATAGAATTCAACTGTATTTATGACTTTATAAGGGTGTATTAATTTATCTCTCTCTCTTTATATGTCTAGTTCAGTCTTTCTAAACTTGACCACTTGAAGATCTGTGAACTTCAGCTCCCAGAAGTCCCCAGACAGCTGTCTGGGGAATTCTGGAAGTTGAAGTCCATACATCTTCAAGTTGTCAAGGTTGAGAAACAATGGGCTAATTTTATGTTGGAAAAGACAGTTGATGTTTGTTGATGAGTGGATGAATGTAACAGATTACAAATCTACTTTGCAATATCTTTATAGCTCATTTGATCCTTTGCTTCTCTTTGAGATGCAGAGTGGGCTAAAAATGATGCAACCAAAATAACAGCCTTTAATACATTTTTTTAAAAAAAGCTTTATGACTTCAACCCTTCGTGGATTAATTAGCGGGGAGCAAATATGATCCATCGTGGCAAGTTAACTAACCGTGGTTACTCTGATGTGGGATCCACCCTCCAGAAAGGCGGGTGAGCAGGTTGAATAAATGTGTGGGATGGTGACAGAAACAATGCCTGTTTTAACTTAGGCTTATATTTAAATCTAATTGCAGTTAAATCAAATATAACTATTTTAATGACTCCCACACTCAAAGATGGATCTTTGGTTTATATCTCCTTAAGTCTGGAGAACCCCAATTAAAAGTATGCAATTTTTCTTTAGGTCCCATAAAAAAAGAAACAGTTCAGCTTTTCAAGCTACTCAGCACCGTTTTTTTTTCAAATGCTTATCCTCCTTTTTAATTCCCCTCCCCCCTTTTTTTTCTCAGTGAAAAAACTGGTGGTGGATTAACTCCTGGTAGTGACACCAGGAGCAGATCCTTTGGCAAATGCTTCTATCTCATTTCTGGGAACATTTGGCAAATTATTAATCAAGATCTGGCTTGCCAAATAAGGTTGCCCTTTGGGCAATATCACCTGACCCTTGAATGAAATGATTAAAGCAAATAGGTCGATTGCAAATAGAGGTAGTCCCCATCTTACGACCACCACTGCAGCCAGAATTTCCATCGCTAAGCAAGGCAGTTGGGATGAGAGAGTGGCGTTCAATTTTACAATAATTTTTGCCACCATTTTAAGCTGAACCACTGTAGTTGTTAAGTGAATAGAATAGAATAGAATTCTTTTATTGGCCAAGTGTGATTGGACACACAAGGAATTTGTCTTGGTGCAAATGCTCCCAGTGTACATAAAAGAAAAGATACATTCATCAAGAGTCAAGAATCATCAGCTACAACACTTAGTAATAGTCATAGAGTACAATAAGCAATCAAATCATACAAGGAAACAGTCAATATAAATCATAAGGACACAAGTGATACAGTCACAAATGGGAGGGGATGGGTGATAAGGAGTGATGAGAAGAATAATAGAAATACAGTCTTACTAAGTAGTTGGACAGTGTTGAGGGAATTATTTGTTTAGTGGAGTGATGGCTTTTGGGAAAACACTGTCCTTGTGTCTAGTTGTTCTGGTGTGCAGTGCCCTATAGCATTGTTTTGAGGGAAGGAGTTGAAACGGTTTATGTCCAGGATGTGAGGGGTCTGTAAATATGTTCACAGCCCTCTTTTTGACTAGTGCAGTATACAGATCCTCGATTGAAGGCAGGTTGGTAGTAATTATTTTTTCTGCAGTCCTAAGTATCCTCTGAAGTCTATGTCTGTCCTGTTGGGTTGCAGAACCAAACCAGACAGTTATAGAGGTGCAGATGACAATCATTCCTCTGTAGAACTGGATCAGCAGCTCCTTGGGCAGTTTGAGCTTTCTGAGTTGGCGTTATGGTGGCCGTTAAGTGAATCCGGCTTCCTCCATTGACTTTGCTTATTAGAGGCTGGTTGGGAAAGCTCTACATGGAATGGAATCAGCTGGAAGGGACCCCGGAGGCCTTTTAGTCCAACTCAAACAGCAGAATGACCCAGAGATATTTTTATTGGGGATTTTGCTCGAAGATTATAGTAAAAAAATAACATATCTGATTATTAACGCTTTAACTGCAGCTAGATTTATATTTGCTCAAAATTGGAAAAATGAGAAAATTAATTCAAGATGAAGCCCCTTTGTAAATTTAACATGGATTTTACTTGGAAGCTGTAAGCAAATTCCCAACTATTTTTATACCAGTTGTCTAACAGATAACAGATGATCAGAGTTGGAAGGTACTTGTAGGTCATCTAGTCTACTCCCCTGCCCAAGTGGGAGACCCTACACCCTGACAGATGGGAGTCCCATCTCTTCTTGAAAGTCTCAAGTGATGAAGCTCCCACAACTTCCGAGGGCAACTTCTGTTCCATGGGTTGATTGTTCTCACTGTCAGAAAGTTTCTCCTTATTTCCAGGTTAAATCTCTCCTTGTTCACTTTCCATCCATTATTCCTTGTCTGGCCTTCAGGTGCTTTAGAAAATAGCTTGACCCCTTCATCCTCTCTGGGGCAGCCCCTCAGATATTGGAAGACTGCTATCATGTCTCCCCTGGTCCTTCTCTTCACTAGACTAGTCAGGCCCAGTTCCTGTAACCGTTCTTCATATGTTTAGTCTCCAGTCCCCTAATTATCTTGGATGCTCTTCTTTGTACTTTTTCTAGAGTCTCAACAATTTTTTATAGTGTTGTCTAGTTGTCCTTTTACCTGTGGGAACAAAATTCTCAGGGCATCATCATCATCATCTTTGACTTCACACCTGACTGTGATTTGCTCGATATGAAGTGACATGGATCCTCATTTTATTTTTAACGTTCATATATTCCCTGAATGCATCTGTGGCCAGGATGTGTCTGTCTGAGACGCTTCCAGGTGATAAATTATAGATGGATTAAATGTTATGTGGAGTCTGGATACCAATGGATGTGATGTAAAAATCAAAGCATTTCATTTATTCTGATTACATTTTTCGCCAGAATTCTGAGCCGCTGATGGAGGTGTTCAAGGGAGGAATCGCTGATTTATCTTTATTTATGTGATTTATCTTCCTCTCATTCTGGAGGGCCTCCAGATGGTTTATTTGCTTTATTGTTTCGCAATCATTTCACCTTTCTGGTCCTTCCTTTCTGGAGCGATCCCAACAAATCAGGAATCGTGAAATAAACATAGGTAGCCCTTGGCTTGCAATCAGGAGTGGGCTGCTACCGGTTTGCACCGTTTCAGGCGAACCGGATGCTAATTTTACATCTGGTTTGTCGAACCGGTAGTTCGGTTGACCGATGACTGGTTGGCCCCACCAGGAGTCCCCACGTGGCAGGGCCTGTGCAGAGGCTCGGAGATAGTGACAAATGGGCCCCCTGGAGGCTGTGGAAAGCCAGAAACAGGCTCATTTCCAGCCTCTAGAGAGTCCGGGGAGGGTGAAAAATGGGCTCCCGGAAGTTCAGGAAGGCCAGAAATGGGCTTGTTTCGGGTGTCCAGAAGGCCTCTGGAGCCTGAGAGGCCATTTTCGCCCTCCTGGAAGCTCAAGGAAAGCCTCCAGAGCCCAGGGAGGGTGAAAATGCCCCTCCCCTAACATGGTGCAGGAGGCCGGACTAGGCCACGTCCACCCAGATGGCAGAGAACCCATTGCTAAAATTTTTGAAGCCCACTCCTGCTTGCAACTACTTTGGGTCCAGAATTTCCATTGTTTAAACAAGGCATTGAAGAGAGCCAAGCCCAATTTGACAATCTGTTTTTGCCACGGTTGTTCAGTGAACCATTGAGGTCGTTAAGCAAATCTCGCTTTCCCCCTTTGATTTTGCTTGTCAGAAGCCAGTTGGGTGGCGATGATATGACCTTCGGATGCTGCAATTGTTGTAAATACATACCGGTTGCCAAGCACCTAATTTTGATCACGTAACTGCGGGGATGTTGCAACAGGCATAAGCACAAGGACTTGTTGTAAGCCACTTTCTTCAGTGTTGTTGTGACTTTGAATGGTCACTAAACAAAAGCTTGTAAGTTGAGGATTACCTGTAACGACATCATTTAGTTTAGTTTAGTTTACTTTATTGTCATTGCACCATGTACAACGAAATTAAATGCCATCTTCCGTGTACATTATACATAAAAAATAAATAAAACAAAAACACACATCCTTCACATTTTATACAATTTTATTGAAAACCCCTGATATTGCATTAATCAATCAATCAGAATAGAACTGAAAGGGACCCTATACCATTTCAAATAAGTGACTGTCCTCATTTCTTTCCTAAAAACCTCCAGTGATGTAATATTGCACCATACAGTAGAATTCAATAGAGTTACTGCCCTGGGATAGAAGCTGTTTTTTAGTACATTTGTCCTTGTTTTTAATGTCCTGTACCGTCTGCCAGATGGTAATACTTTAAAAAAAAAGGGGGGGTGCCCAGGATGAGATGGATCTTTAAGAATGTTTTGAACTTCCTGGTGTTGATCTCTAGGTTCCCTTCTGTATTTCTCCTTCCTGTTCCTTGGGCAGTCCCTCTTTCCCAGGTTGACCTTTTCAGTTGACCTTTTCAAAGGTATGTTAAAGAGGAAGTTCAGTCCACTAATATGTTCCCCATCCTTCTAGGACTTTCCAATCTTGCACTTGGATGGAATTGTGGATGAACATTCCAATGTGCTGGGCTTCTCCATGTTCAACACCAGCCATCCTTTCTATATGGAATTTGTCCGTAGCCTCAACATGTCATGGCGGGAGAACTGTGAACTCAATCCTTACCCAGGACCGGCAGTAAGTGTGACAACCCAGCATGAGGGTGGAGAGATGACTAGATGGGTGAATGTGTGTGAAGGACTATCTAGCTAAATAAGGACCATGGGATTTGAAAAGGTGGTGTATTTCTTCTTACAAACGGAGCTACAAAATAGCAATCACAGAATCATAATAGTCTTTCTGGGTTCCTCTGTATAAGGAGCCTCCAAACTTGATAACTTTAAGACTTGTGGTCTTCAACTTCCTCATCTTCAACAGCCAGTTGAGGAATTCTGGGAGTTGAAGTCCACAAGTCTTAAAGTTGCCAAGTTTGGGGACTCCTACATATTTGTGGGTAAATGACTATCCCTCACCCTTCTCTTTGGAGAGTTGTGATCTTCAGTTGCTTTATAAAGGAATGTCTGCAGATCTGTGATGGATCTATCATCTATTATCATTTGCTGTTGACAAGAACCCACTTTTCTAACCATCCAAATTAATTAAGAACCCACTTTTCTTAATTCCATCCAAAGGACAAGAGGATTGTTCCCTAACTCTGTTTTCAATTTCTTAGTATATCAAAATCAACTGAGCCTCTAATACTATTAAATAAACTTGGCAGGCAGGTAAAATGCCTGTAGAAAATTACCTCTGGCTTGCCTTGATCTGAAGTTTGAGTCCGTTTTGCTCAGTCTATCATATTTTGTAGTTCATTAAGAGGAAGAGAAGGGAAAGCTAACTCTTCTCAACTGCTAAAAGCATGACTGCTTTCTTGTAGATGGAAATTAATATGACATTGTAAATAAGCAAGAGTTTATTTGCCTGGATATTCATTGGAAGAGATAATGTTGATAGGTATTTATTTTTGACGTTGGCTGAAATTCTGAGTTGGAAATTGTCTGGCAGTTTTAACATCTGAAGAATGCTGGGTAGAAGACAAGAGAAGTTAGGAATCTATGTCTTCTTGATGGACTTCAGCTTTATTCAATACAACATCTGCAGGAAGGATGTTGGGTTGAGGAAGGGTGGATTATTGAGTTGAGAAACAAAGGATATTGGTTTGAGGAAAGATGGATTGGGGGCATGAGGAACAAATTATCGGTTGAGGAAGAATGGATTGTTGGGTTGAAGAACGAAGGATGTTGGGTTAAGGAAAGATGGATTATTGGCTTGAGGGAAGATGGATGTTGAGGAATGAAGGATGTTGGGTTGAGGAAAGATGGATTGTTAGCTTGAAGAAGGAAGGATGTTGGGTTGAGGAAAGATGGATTATTGGCTTGAGGAAGGAAGGATGTTGGCTTGAGGAAAGATGGATTGTTAGCTTGAGGAACAAAGGATGTTGGGTTGAGGAAAGATGAATTGTTGGCTTGAGGAATGTTGAGTTGAGGAAAGATGGATTGTTGAGTTGACAAACAAAAGATGTTGGGTTGAAGACCACAGCTGAAGTCAACCGAGAAGACATGGATTCTTAAATGCGGAGATTCCTAACTGCTTCTACCTAAAATTATTTCTGTTCAGGCAAGCTTCAGAATAAACACTCCTCCACTGTTGACTTGTAGAGATTGTTCAAGATCAGGTTGACTTCATCCTGGTGGAGCACATCCATACTCACTATCTGACTCATCCAACCCGCCTCCCGTTCTGCAGCTGCACAGATGTTTTCGCGTTGTAGCCAAAGGAAGAATAGCTCTGGAAGAACAGGGTAGCAAGGAGGGGGTCCTCTCTCTGCCCCTCCCCCTCCCCAAATGCCATAATTAGCAGCAGCTGAATTATTTTTGTTCCCCTCCAGCTATCAGCAGCCCTCATGTTTGACGCAGTGCATGTGGTTGTGAGTGCCGTGCGGGAATTGAACCGTAGCCAGGAGATTGGGGTTAAGCCCCTGGCTTGCACATCGGCTAACATCTGGCAACATGGAACCAGCCTGATGAACTACCTACGCATGGTGAGTGGCTGCTTCTTCTGGAATGATGGTTCCCTCCCCCACTTTGTTTTTTTTTAAAAGAAGCAAAAGAAGAACATGGAAATACGTGACATGGTTGTGTAAGCGTTGATGTCTGTCTTGTTAGATTTGCCCAAACAAAGGTCAGATGTTCTCAGCTGGAGCAAATACGCCAACTGCCCCGCAAGGTTCCCTAAGAGAAATGCGGCCACTGACTTTTCTGCTCTTGCAATAACGGATGGAAAATTTATCCAATTAAGTGGATGTGCACAAGTCGGTCACCAGAAATAAACCTATCCAAATTTAGCATTTGGGTTGAATCTGTCTGCCAATTTTGTCAATGGTGTTGTCTTATAAAGGCAGCCAAAATGGGAAGGTGTCCTCCCATTTTCCTTTCAGAGTTCTCCCCTCCCTTTTCAACATTTGGCAAGAAAAAATGAAAAACCCTCAAGGGCTATTTTACTACCACATTTCTGTGACACAGCTTAGCACCAGGGTCTCCAAACATGGCCACTTTAATGCTTGTGGACTTCAACTCCCAGAATTCCTCAGCCAGTCATTCCTCAGCCTGCCAAACTATCCAATGTCCTAGGTCAGGGGTCTCCAAACATGGGCACTTTTTGTGGACTTCAACTCCCAGAATTCCTCAGCCGGCCAGACCATCCAATGTCCTAGGTCATGTCTGGCTGAGGAATTCTGGGAGTTGAAGTCCACAGGTCTTAAAGCGCCAGTGTTTGGAGACCACTGACCTAGGACATGGGATAATCTCCCTTCCTTATTTGGGAGATGAAGAGATCCCGAGTTCTTCCTTCTCAAGCTAATTGTAACTTGTGAGCCAGTTTTGGCTGTGCCTCACTCTCATTCTCCTGTGTTCTTCTCTCTTGTCTTCTTCGATTGGCACCCCATTCCTCTGTCACTCCATCCCTGGCTAGGTAGAGTATGATGGGCTGACGGGACGCGTGGAATTCAACAGCAAGGGTCAAAGAACCAATTATACCCTGAGAATTCTGGAAAAAGGACGACATGGACACCGGGAGGTGAGATGACTAGCGCTTGAGCTTAGGATGCCCTGTTTTTGCAAAGATTACAGATAGTCCTCGACTTACAACCATTTGTTTAGTGGCCGTTCAAAGTTACAACGGCCCTGAAAAAAAAGTGACACAATCATTTTTCACCAGGGCGACCGTTGCAGCCATCGTGGTCAACATTCGGACGCTTGGCAAAGGGCTCCTGTTTCAGGAGTCTGGCAGTTGCCCCCATTTAAATCTTGAGTCTCGAGCCAAACTTCCAAAACTTCAGAAGGATTTATTTGGAGTTAACATGCCAGCACTGCCTGGGTGCAGCCGACTCTGAGACACATCATTCATTGTCACCCTTGACCCTAGTTTCCCCCCCACATCCTGGGTATATCGTAATTCATATTCTCCAATGGGACACATCCATAGCCAAGAGGCATCAGTCATGCTCTCCAGTTAGAATTTTGCACAGCAGAAACTTCAGTCACCTAGTTACTATCTTTGAAAACATTTATGGAATGCACTTTCGGTTTTGCAAGCTGCTGCACTGCTCTTTCAAACCCCTTTCCCCCCCTCTTTCCTTTCTGTTGGCAACTCTAAAAAGACCTATAGAAATATTTTATGAGTTGACGTCCTGTTTATGATCGTTGCTGTGTCTCCGGAAGGTCACGTGATCCCCTCTTGCGACCTTCTGACAAGCAAAGTCAATGGGGAAGCCAGATTCACTTAATAGCGGTGTTACACACTTAAGAACTGCAGTGATTCACTTTCTTGCCACACCTGTGGGACGGGATGTGACTCACTTAACAGCTGTCTGGCTTAGCAACCAAAATGTTGGGCTCAATGGTGGTCATAAGTTGAGGACTGCCTGTGTACAGGGTAACTCTAGCAAGAACCTATGATGACCTGGGGCATGACACAAAAATAACAAAGTCACAAAAGTAGAATAAATTCCCTTTAATGCCTCCAACTTGGGCCCCAAGGTCCAATTATCCTCGGCTGGATATCAAACTCTTCCAATAACAGTCTACAAAGGGGAATAAATGCAGTCCGAACCCAAAGTAAAGATAATTAGAAACACACACACACACAAAAACCAACACAAACCATGCTGAAGTAATTAACACAGCAGGCCAGGATGATAAATTGCAGACTTTCACAAGATAATGCAGCAACCACATTTGGGAGGATAATAAGCCTCGACAGAGATAATGCACGCTTTGCTTCCAGGAGCTATGTAAAACGCCCCACTTATATCCTGCTCTCCATCTGCAACTAAATGAAAGGGATCAGGGCCCTTTTCTCTCCCGTAAGCCACATTGCTCCCTTCTCCGTTCCTCCCTGTGTACCTTAGGATGAAGAGGGGGTGGCCCTGGGTCGTCCTCTGAAGGCCCAGCCAGACTGTGCCCTTCCCCCATTTCTTCCACAGCCACCAGCGCCACACTCCCACTCCCTGTCAGCTGCTCAATCTCCACCTCAAGAATCAGACTCCAACAAGGGCATGACAGAACCTATAACCAGGGCTTCTTTCTCAACAGATTGGGGTGTGGTACTCCAACAAGACTCTTGCAATGAATGCCACAACGCTGGACATCAACGCCTCAGAAAGCCTTACCAATAAGACCCTGGTCATCACCACCATCTTGGTAAGCGCCCTCCTTGCCTTATTCTCAGGGGTATTTCTCCACCTTTTGAAAATAGTTGTGCAGGTGACTTGGTTAAAGTCATCCAAGCAGGCAAAGGAGAACTGGGGGGCCCTTGGAGATGTGAATGCAAGGGAGTTTTAGCTTGTTTTGAAGTGTTTCATGTGGGAAAGAGAGGTTCCTTGATCTCCTCTTTCCTGTTTGGTGGTGCCTTGATTCCAATCACAGAGACGATTGTGAAAGGTGAATAACAGAATATCAGAGTTGGATGGGAGCTTGGAGACCTTCTAGTCCAGCCCCCCCTACCCAGGCAGCCAACCCTATGTACCATTTCAGACAAGCGGCTTTCCAGCCTCTCCTTGAAAACTTGGAGCATTCACAACTTCTGGAGACAAGCCCGTCCACTGATCAATTGCTCTCACTGTCAGGAAATTCCTCCTCAGTTCCAAATTGCTTCTCTCCTTGATGAGTTTCCATCTATTGCTTCTTGTCCTGCCCTCACATGCTTGGGAGAATAGCTTGGCTCCCTCTTCTTTGGGGCAGCCCCTGAGATATTGGAACACTGCTACCATGTCACCCCTAGTCCTTCTCTTCACTAGACTAGCCATGCCCAATTCCTGAAACTGTTCTTTGTATATTTTAGCCTCCAGTCCCCTAATCACCTTTGTTGTTCTGTTGTAGTCTCAACGTCTTTTTCACATCATGGCATACTTCCTTTTACATAGTGAAGACTTCCTCCAAATAGTTTGGAGTAGTTCTTCAGTTCCAAAAAGTAGTTGAAACGGCTGCTTGAAATGGGCAAACTCTTACGGCTCATCCTTTAGGCTGAAAATGGGATGGCGGTTGTGAGGGGTAAACAATAATTAATGTCTGGCATGTACTTCTCTACAATGGACTGATGACAAGCATGCTTCAGTTGAGGAGCGGGAAAAACAAGAAGAATTAGGCAAATTAGTGAAGAGCCGTGATTGCAACTGTGGTTTTCATGCACAAAAGAAATGTCCATCCTTCTGTGTATGAGTGGGTACAGAGAAACAAAAGGCGCAGATTGTTGGGTTGTTATGATGTGCTGTTGTTGAGTTTCTGGAGGGATGTGGCTGGTTCCTCGTCTAGAACATTCACCAGAATAGAGGCAGGGACCAGCGCTCTTGAGCTAATTTCAGAAGTGCTCTGTGTAAGTGGTTAGGACAGATATCTGGGGGAACACCATGGCTCACTTCTCTAGTAGGCTGATGAATGGGAAAGGAAAGAGAGAAATAGAGGAAGAGAAAGAGGGAAGGGGTAGGAAAAAGGAATAGCGACCCCATCCTCTCATGGCCATCTGATGGATAGCATCTGACCGATAGCTCAGAGAGTCAATCTGGCATAGTAATTAAGGTGCTGGCCTATCAACCAGGAGACTGAGTTCTAGTCCCGCCTTAAACATGAAAACTAGTTGGGAGACTTTGGGCCAATCATCAGAAGACTCTTGATTTCTAGACCCACCCTAGTCATGAAAACTGGTTGGGGGACTTTGGGTCAATCATCAGAAGACTCTTGAGTTCTAGTTCCACCTTAGACATGAAAGCCAACTGGGGGACTTTGAGCCAATCACCAGGAGACTCTGAGTTCTAGTCCTGCCTTATCTATGAAAGCCAATTGACTGTCTTTGAGCCAATCACACTCTCTCAACCCAACTACCTCATAGGGTTGTTGTTGTGGGAAAAATAGGAAGAAGTAGGACTATTGTATATGTTTGGGTTTGGGTTTCTCCTGTCAAAAATATGTCAGATCTTGAGGACAGTTGTCTGTTATATACTAGCTCAAGGGTTTCCAAACTTGGCAACATTAAGACTTGTGGACTTCAACTCTCAGAATTCCTCAGCCAGACCATGCCACCTCATATTATACCCTGGATTTCCCTCTTACAGGAGAACCCCTACGTGATGCGTCGGGCAAACTTCCAGGAACTATCCGGTCCTGCACAGTACGAAGGCTTCTGCGTGGACATGCTTCACGAGCTTGCCGACATCCTTAAGTTCCGTTTCCAGATCAAATTGGTGGATGATGGGCTTTACGGGGCTCCTGAACCCAACGGATCTTGGACCGGCATGGTGGGAGAACTCATTAACAGAGTAAGCATCTTTGCTTCTAGGATCTGAATGGGTTAGGCCGCAATTGAACATTTGTTTGTGGGTGTGCTTATCCAGAGAAGGCCGTCTACAAAATGACTCACAATTACTCAGTTGTAGGCGAACCAAATCTGGATCCAAACATTTGGATAAGAAAGCATCAAAGGGATACATATTTTCGCTGTCTCTCTCTCTGCCACTTTTTTTCTAGCGTTTTTTGAGATTGCTGCAAGCAAGAGCTGGTAGCTCAGACCGATCAATCTCTTTTAACAATCCCTTGCAGGATGGAGTCTGGGCAACGGAATGGAGCTGAGCTGGCCGGATGCCCTTCCTGTCACCAATGCGGAGGATTTTTTTGCCCCCAGCAGACATATTCTCAGTGTGCCCAGAGAGAGAGAAATAATCTGCCTCTACCTAGAATCGAACTCACAGCCTCCTGATGGTGAGGCGAGAGCGCCACCTCTAGGCCACCGCACCTTGTAGCTCAGATCAATGCTGTTAAAATAATCAAAGGATTTACAGATACTCCTTGACTCACAATAGTTCATTTAGTGGCTGTTCAGATTACAATGGCCCCGTAAAAAGCTAAGTAGTCACACTAACAACTCTTGCAGCCTCCCCATTTCTTGCCACAGTTGTTGAGTAAATCACTGCGGTTGTTATGTTAGTAACCCAGTTGTTAAGCAAGTCTGGCTTCCCCATTAACTTTTCTCATCTGGAGGCCGCAAAAGGGGATCACAGGACACATCAAGGGTCATAACTATGAGTCAATTGCCAAGGATTTGAACGTCGATGAACAATCGTTCAGTGTGAAACAGGACGATAAGTCATCGTAACTTAGAATGGTCACTAAACGAGCCGTCAAGGACAACCTGTAGCCTTTGCTTGGGCTCCAACCAGCCAGTGAAGGCCCAGGGAGCAGCAGGTGTTATTCTGTGTACATGACAATTAGTGTTCCCCGTGCTTTGCTTTTCCAGAAAGCCGATCTGGCGGTGGCTGCCTTCACCATCACAGCTGAACGCGAGAAAGTCATCGACTTCTCCAAGCCCTTCATGACTTTGGGAATCAGCATCCTGTACCGTGTACACATGGTAGGTACAACTCCATCTTAAAAAGTGGAGGGAAGAAGAGTGGGAGATTATCTGATGATCTGGGAGAATACTGGGCTGATAACAATAGCACTTAGATTTATATGCCGCTTTACAGTGCTTTTACAGCCCTCTCTAAGTGGTTTACAGAGTCAGCCTCTTTCCCCCAACAATCTGGGTTCTCATTTTACCTACCTCGGAAGGACGGAAGGTCGAGACCACCTTGAGCCCGGTGAATTGCCAGATTGCAGGCAGCCAACAATCAACATAAGTAGCCTGCAGTACTGCACACTAACCACTGCGCCACCATGGCTCACTTCCTTCAGGCCTTACCTTAGTTCTACTGAGTCAAGAGGCGGTGACAAAATTGTACCTATTAAGTATTATAAGGCTATATTTAATGCAGGAGGTTCCTCGACTTGGAAACTTCCAGATGGATGGACCTCGCCTTCTAGAATTCCCCAATCAGCCTGGAATTCTGCAACTAAGTCCACTCATAGAGAACCAGTTTGGTGCAGTTACTAAGGTCACTGGACTAGAAACCAAGACACTGAGCGTTCTTGTCCTGTCTCAGACACCAAGTTAACAGGGTGAAATTCAGCCAGTCACTCTCTCAAATTTAGAAAGAAGGCAATTGCAAATCATTTCCAACCCCCCCCCTCCCAAATGGTGCTAGGACTTTGGAGGTACACATGGACATACACACACACTGAGAGAGAAAGGGAGGGGGAGACAGAGAGAGAGAGAAAGAGAGAAAGAGAGAGAGAAAGCAGGAGAGAGAGAGAGAGAAAGCAGGAGAGAGAGAGAAAGGGGGAGAGGGAAAAAGGGAGAGAAGAGAGGAAGCGGGAGAGAGAGAGAAAGGGGGAAAGGGGGAAAGGGAGAGAAGAGAGAGGGAAAGAAAGAAAGGGAGAGAGAGACAGAATGGGGGGGAGAGGGAGATTTCCACATATCTAGAAGTTGGTAAGTTTGCAAAAAACATATTTAATGCAACACACTCTTTGGAACTACGCTTGATATAAGGAAATTCAAAAAATACTTCAGTGAACCTATTCTAATCTTTTTTTTTTTCTTCCATAGGGACGCAAACCGGGGTATTTTTCCTTCCTTGACCCCTTTTCCCCAGCTGTTTGGCTTTTCATGCTTCTTGCCTATCTTGCAGTCAGCTGCGTCCTCTTTCTGGCTGCTCGGTAAGTCCCACCTGTGAGAGATTCATCTTAGACTCAAGGTGCCACATCCAAGGCACCATAAGCATCATCTCAAGCAAGTGTGGATTCTTTAGATCAGCGTTTCCCAACCTAGGCAACTTTTAAGAGGCATCGACTTCGACTCCCAGAATTCCCCAGCCAGACATGTTGGCTGAGGAATTCTGGGAGTTGAAGTTCACACATCTTCAAATTTCCAAGCTTGAGACACACAGCCTCAGTTGCTTCTTCTTGGAACGCTGTTTTGTTCTGTGATCCTGTTGTCAGTAAGTAGGACTAGACTGAGTCTAATAAAGTTCTAATAAAGTAATTGCATTCTACCTGGAAATAATTCTGAAGCAAGAAAAAGTAAGCTCACATTTCAGGTTTCTTAAAATTTTATAGAAACTTCTTTTGTCCCTTGGTTTTTGTTAGAGAGATGATTATTAGCCCGCAGAAGAAATAGGAGTGTTGCGAATGTCTGAAACCCTCCCTAGTTTCTGGGACTGTATAGGTGAGGGGGGAGAAATGTACTTTCAGACTTGCAAGATTCTGTTAGGGTCGTCTTACAATAAAATAGAATGAGTTCATCTGGATGTGCTTTCTAGATGGAACACCTTGCAAGATTAGTATCATTCTTACAAGTTTGACTTTACAGCCCAAAGAACGAGTGAGGGTCTGTTCTGTGTGCTAAACTGCTTCTTATCTGAGCATTCCCCTCTCTGTGGGTCTTTCCATGATCCTTCCCACATCCCATTACACGTAGTATTGTTTTACTATTTCATTTTAAAATATATTTTAAATTTTACACTTTAAATTTTACAATCTAAAACACACAGTTTAAAATGCTTTAATGCTTTAATGTTTTACCATTGTAAAACTCCTCCTTTTCAATAGGCTAGTATAGGGGGGGGAGGTGGAGTCAAAAGAGGAAGCAGCCTAGAATCTCTCCATAGCCACAAGCAGACACATGGGTAGCAATACAGATAGTCCTCAACTCGCAATTGCAATGGAGCCCAACATTTCCATTGCTAAGCGAGACAGTTGTTAAGTGAGACTGGCCCCATTTTATGACCTTTCTTGCCCCAGTTGTTAAGTGAGCCATGTTAGTAACACGGTTGTTAAGTGAACCTAGCTTCCCCTTTGACCTTGTTTCTCAGAAGGTCACAAAAGGGGAGCCCATCACCCTGGGATACCACAACCGTCATAAATACCTGCCAGTGTCAGGATTCCGGTAGTCACCCCCATTTAAATCCTGAGCCTCGAGCCAAACTTCCAAAACTTCGAAAGGATTTATTGAAAGTTAACATGTCCGGCACTGCCTGGGTACAGCCGACTCTGAGACACATCATTCATTGCCACCCTTAACCCTGGTTTCTCCCCCACCCCATGGGTGTATCATAATTCATATTCTCCAATGGGACACATCCATAGCCAAGAGTCATCGATCCTGTTCTCCAGTTAGAATTTTGCGCGGCAGAAACTTCAGTCACCTAGTTACTATCTTTGAAAACATTTATGGAATGCAGTTTTGGTTTTGCAAGCTGCTGCACTGCTCCCTCTCCTCCTTTTCTGTTGGCAACTCTAAAAAGACCATAGAAATATTTTATGAGTTGACAGCCAGTTGCCAAGCCTCTGAATTTTGATCATTTAACCATGGGATGATATGTAAGATGAGCATGAATATAATTGAAGTCCATGAAAAGAGAGATACCTGGGTCCAAGTTACTTTCCAAAAAGATCTTTTTTATGTTTTGTGTGTTGTGTGTATATGTTGTTGTTTTTTGGGGGAGAATTAATAAAACCTTGTAGAAATATAGAATGAGAATAATGGTAACTAAGTCAGAAAGAAATAGATGAAATAATAATAATAAAACTGAATAAGAGTAAAGAGAAATAAAGGGAAATTGGATAAGAGGTTTTTGTATGTTTATATGGAAATGGTTTAAAACAGAATTATAGTTTATCTGACTTGTTAAATTTATAATGGAAAAAGGTTTAAACATGTAATGGATAATGATGACTTGTGTGTTTTGAAAATTAATAAAACTTGTTTTTAATAAAAAACCATGGGATGCAAAGGATATGCTGTTGTCACTTTGAACGGTCACAAAACCAATGGTGGCAAGGACAACCTGTAAATCAGTTTAATTGGTCCTTCTCGTGAGGATCTGATCTTTCACGCCTGACATCTAAAAGTCAGAAGAGTCGTCTGTAAAGATTCTCTACAGGTGATGGTTGTCCCAAAGGTGCTTTTTTTTTTCAGGAGGCAACTGGATTTTCTTGTTTTTTTTTTCTTTTGAAGACGTTTCGCTTCTCATCCAAGAAGCTCCTTCAGCTCTGACTGGATGGTGGGGAATGGAAGGATTTATACTCCTTGCAGACAGCTGGTCATTTGGATCCTTTTAGGGAGTCCTTGAGGCCACTTGGAGGTTTTATCTGTGCCCTCGGGGTCATCTGAGTGGTGCTCCTGGTTCCTGTAGTATGCAATTTTTTCCTCTGGAAATCCATTCCTATCCCCACACCATTCCAAGGAAGTTCATCCCAAATTGTATAGCTAAAAGTCTGTAGAGATTCTCAGTGAGAAGAGTTGCTTTGTTGAGTGAGAAGGGGGCAGCATATAAACTTAATAAAGGAAAGAAGTCTGAACCGTTGCTTCCTTCCACAGGCTGAGTCCTTACGAATGGTACAACCCTCATCCTTGTCTCCGGGAGCGTCATAACATCCTGGAAAACCAGTACACACTGGGAAACAGCCTCTGGTTCCCAGTTGGGGGCTTCATGCAACAGGGATCAGAAATTATGCCCCGAGCTCTTTCTACTCGTTGTGTCAGCGGTGTCTGGTAAGCAACATTCAATGTATAGAATGGGAAGGTTGCGTGTCTGTGTTTATTTTCATAGTCATAATGTACACTGAAGATGGTATTTAATTTCGTTGTACAAGGTGCAAGGACAATAAATAGCAATAGCAGTAGCACTTAGACTTATATACCGCTTTATAGTGCTTTACAGCCCTCTCTAAGCGGTTTACAGAGTCAGCATAATGGCCCCCCAACAATTTGACCCATCTTGGAAGGATGGAAGGCTGAGTCGACCTTGAGCCTTGGTGGGATTTGAACTGCCAAATTGTAGGCAGCCAGCAGTCAGCAGAAGTAGCCTGCAGTATTGCACTCTTAACTACTATTGCACTATAAACTAAACTATATGACCAACAACCGAGCCGGCTGAAAGAGAGAAATCATGCAGAGAAAATTGCACAACTTCTTCCCCACCCACTGCATGGAGTACAGACAGTCTTCGACTTACGACCACAATTGAGCCCAACATTACTGTTGCTAAGCGAGACATTTGTTAAAATGGGGAATTTGGCTCCAATTTTAGGAACTTTTCTTGCCATGGTTGCTAAGCGAACCACTGCCGTTGTTAAATTAGTCATATGGTTGTTAAGTGAAGCTGGTCAGAAGGTCCTCCCAAAAGGGGAATCGCGTAACCCCAGGACGCTGCAACCGTCATAAATACAAGTCCATTACCAAGCATCTGAATTTTTGATCGCGTGACCATGGGGACGGTGCCACGGTCGTAAGCGTGAAAAACTTTAGTCCCTTTTTGCAGTGCTGTAGTATCATTGAACGGTCACTAAAACAAGCTGTTGTAAGTTTTGTTTGCAACAGGTTTGGAAAAAAAATCACAACGCTCTTATCTTCCACCTCCCTTGAAATATTTAATGTCTGGGGACGATGGTTGTTGTTGTTCTGGTTGTTTCCCTCACTCTGGAACATAGTGCCCTCTTAAATACATCGTGCCATCACCTACAGATTTCGATGGTTTTTTTTAACGGAATCCTAATGAGCAATCCTTAATTGGGAGCTTAATTGGCACTAAAACTTTAGCTGATTAATCAGTGGGGAGCAATTTTAATTGGCGAGAACAACACTTCATCTGTGGGATTGTATATTAAGGGCATATTGGTTGTGGCATGTTGATGCAATAGGCAATCTTTTTTTTTCCTTTTTTCAATGATGATTTCTAAGAAGGAATTGCAGTATATCAGAGGGTATAGCAATAGCACTTAGACTTATATACCACTTCACAGTGCTTTTACAGCCCTCTTTAAGCCAGCGGTCGCCAACCGGTGGGCCGCGAGAAAATTTTGGTGGGCCGCAAAGAAATCTCACCCCAAGAGCACGCCCCCCAAAGCAATTAATCCAGGCTGCACAGAAACACAAGGCTGCTCAGCCCACATGGCCCGTGGGAACCCCCCCCCCCCCCGCCCACTCACTCCTTGCCTGGAAAACTTGTCTGCTAAGTTGCTATTTTTCCTTTTTCCGACCATCATCTGTTCTGCTGTGCTGGGAGATTTAGATTAGCTAGGAAGCAGGAAACTGTTGGATTTCTTGCTTTCTAGCTAAGCACAGCCGAACCTCCCTCAGGACTGAAGGTTTGCTTGCAAGCAAATTCAGTGCAGACTCACGGCAAGCAAATTTGAGAGACTGAGCTAGCCGATGGCAGATAGATAGATCACTCAATGATTCTGTGAGCAACTCAATCTGCCTGCTTTGCCTGATTTTGGATAAAAGTTGCTTTTTATATATATCAAAAAATCAATATTTACCTCACTGCTCATGCACGCACCTCACAGCTGATTTTCGGCCCGTTTGAAGCCTTTTTTAGCCTCCCAGAGGATTGAGGAAAGCCTCTGCAGCCCAAAAAATAGACCTGTTTCGTCACTTCCTGTATTTCCGGAAATACCAGAAATGACGAAATGGGCCTATTTTTTGGGCTGCAGAGGCTTTCCTCGAGCCTCTGGGAGGCCGAAAAAGGCCTCAAACGGGCTGAAAATCACCTGGGAGGTGCAGTGCAAGTAAGGGGGCGGGGGGGGGGGGAATTGCACATGCATGCGCAGGGGGCGTGGGAGCAGCGCATTGCCTTCTGGGTGCTGACATTTTTGGCACAGGAGCCCAAAACGGTTAGCCACCACTGCCCTACACCATTTCTGACAGATGGCCGTCCAGTCTCTTCCTCTTATTTCCAGGTTGAATCTCTCCTAGATCAGTTTCCATCCATTATTCCTTGCGTGGCCTTTGGGTGCCTTGGAAAAAACTTCTCTTGTGCAAGCACCCACCGCTTGCACAAGTGGAGCTGCGCATGTGAGCACCCTTGCCCACTGCTTGTGTAGAATCATCCCCTCTCTCCCCCTTCTACCACCGCTGGAAAGATTTGCGACCGGGGTCTTAGGAGACCCATGTAAAGAGTTGTCTTGCCAAGACTTGTACCTTAAGTCAACGTTGAAGGTGAAAAGTCCTTGTCTCTCTCTAAAAAAAAAGTCCTTGTCTCTCTCTAAAAAAAAATCAAACCGGGTTTCCTCGTTGTTGTTCTAAAGGTGGGCCTTCACTCTGATCATCATTTCCTCCTACACGGCCAACCTTGCTGCCTTCCTCACCGTGCAGCGCATGGAGGTGCCTATAGAATCGGCGGACGACTTGGCCGATCAAACCAACATTGAATACGGCACCATCCATGCCGGTTCCACCATGACCTTTTTCCAGGTGAGTGTCGTTTTCTCTTCACTTTTTCACGGCTGGGCTGCTGAGGGCTGTCTTCCCTAAACCCCTGCCGTCTTAGGTGATGGAGGCTACCGGGTGGTTGGGCATGGCAGAGCTTTTGTAGTTTCCCCGAAGAAGCAAAAAACTAACTACCGTTGTAGCTCTCCGCTGTCTACGTGCGTTAGTTGCAAAGGCCCTATTGTACACCTCTGTAGTGTTTTGATGAGGGCATTGCTTTCTGCTCGATTGTTTGTCTGGTATTAATTCCTTCTTATCTGGGTGTAGGCTGGTCTTTTTCGTGTCTTTCTTTGGATTTTTTATGGTCTTTTTCTAATGGTGTGCAAATGTGGTATATCTCTATGTGTCAGTTAAGGGCTGATTTGTCTGAATGACGAAGAATTCCAAGAATTTCCTAGATTTTTCTTGGTCTAGGAAGTTTACACCTTCCCAGTTGAAATAATGGTTGAGTCTGTTTATTGACCAGTCTATTCGGATCTTCTCTTCTCTTCTCTTCTCTTCTCTTCTCTTCTCTTCTCTTCTTGCCCTGCCCCGCTCTTCCTCTCCTTCCTTCCTCCCTTCTTCCTCCCTTCTTCTGGCAACCTGTATCCATAGTAACAGCAGCCGTCTCTACTCCGAGAGACATTAATGAAGGGAAATCAATCATCAGAGAAGGTGGCAGGCCTTGATGACAGGAAAGGAGAAGCCACATCTGCTTTACTCAGATCTCTGAAAATTGGTTTTTTTATCCTGATCCAAAAAGCCCAGCTTGTTGCAGTCTGCAAGGCCATCGTTATTTTTAATAAGGAGACCGCCTTGGCCTTGCCATGTTTAAAAAGCTTGGCTTGTATAATTTGGGGTTTTTTTCCCCCCTTTTAAAGAGTTTCTTAAAAGCTGCCTTACTTTTCTGGTTCTGCCACAGGAAAAAGGGCTCATGATTTTAATGATAAGCTGAAGCAAAATGAGACCAGTTTCCCTCCCAATTTTGAGAGACGCCTATTTGCTGGGAAGATAAATTAGAGAGGCAGGAGAAGACATATGTGTCTCTGTTATAAATTCCTTGGAAAAAAGTTTGCAAGCGCAGTTAGTCAACAAATAATAAAGGTGTGAGTCATTCTACTACACTGTGCCTGAAAACGCTCCGTCTGCCACATTAAACTTCCTGAGGTTTTGCTTCTCTCTCTTCCCAATCAGAATTCTCGCTATCAAACTTACCAGCGCATGTGGAATTACATGCATTCAAAGCAACCGAGTGTCTTCGTAAAGAGCACAGAAGAGGGAATTGCTCGGGTGCTGAATTCGAAATATGCCTTTCTTTTGGAGAGCACGATGAATGAATATCACCGGAGGCTCAACTGTAACCTTACCCAGATCGGGGGGCTACTAGACACCAAGGGCTATGGCATCGGGATGCCCCTGGGTGAGCAGTGGTAACTAGTTCGGCTTGGAGGAGGAGGAGGAGGAGGAAGAGAGAGAAGAGGAGGGGGAGGAAAAGAAGAAGGAAGAGGAGGAGGACAAGGAGGAGAGGGAATTGGAGAAAGAAGAAAGAGGGAAGAGGAGGAGGGAAGAGGAAGGGGAGGAAGGGGGAGGAAGAGGATGAGGAGGAAGAGGAGGAGGAAGAAAGAAAGGAACAGACGGGAAAGGAAGAGAAAGAGGGGAGAGGAAGAGGAGGAAGGGGGAGGAGGAGGAGAAAGAGAGAAGAGGAAGAGAAAGAGGAGAAGGAAGAGGAGGACAAAGAGAAGGAGAAAGAGGGAAAAGGAGGAGAAGGGAGAGGAAGAGGAGGAAGGGGGAAGACAAGGGGGAAGACGAGGACAAAGAGAAGGAGAAATAGGGAAGAGGAAGAGGAGAAGGAGAAGGAGGAGGAGGAAGAGGAGAAAAAAGAGGGAAAAGGAGGAGAAGGGAGAGGAAGAGGAGGAAGGAGGAAGACCAGGGGGAAGACCAGGGCAAAGAGAAGGAGAAATAGGAAAGAGAAAGAAGAAAGGGAAGAGGAGGAGAAAGGGGGAGGAGGAGGACAAGGAGGAACAGATGGAAGAGGAGGAGGAGAAAGGGAAGAGGAAGAGGAGGAAGGGAAAAGAGGAGGAGGAAGAGAACAGGGAAGAGAAAGAGGGAAGAGGAGGAAGAGGAGAAGAAGGAGGAGGAGGAGGAGGAGGAAGAGATGAGAGAAGAAAGCGGGTTGCTGCCTCATGGTTTGCCCCCCTTATCCTCCTCGCGCAGGTTCTCCATTCCGGGACGAGATCACCCTCGCCATTCTGCAGCTTCAGGAAAACAACCGACTGGAAATCCTGAAACGCAAATGGTGGGAAGGGAGCAAATGCCCCAAAGAGGAAGACCATCGGGCCAAAGGTCAGACATTAACCAGTAGAAAACATTAACATCCGTTAAGCGAGTCTGTCCCACTTTTACGGCCTTTCTTTCCCCCCCCAGTCGCTAAGTGAATCATTGCATTTCTTAAGTGGGTTACATGGTGGCTAAGGGAATTTACAGGATTCCCCACTGACTTTGCTTGTCAGAAGGTCGCAAAGGCAGATCCACCCCTACACCCCCTGGGACGCTGCGACGACCGTCATAAATATGAAACCAGTGGCCAAGCGGCTGGGTTTTGATCACGTGACCAGAGGGATGCTGCAACGGTGGTCAGAGTGAAAAACAGTCATAAGTCACCTTTTTTTTTTTTCCCCAGTGAAGTTGTAGTGACTTTGAACCAGTGGTGAAATGCTACCGGTTCGGCCCAGTTTCATCGAACCGGTAGCAAAAAATGCTACCAGTTCTGCCAACTGATAGTAAAAAAAAACAACAAAAAAAAAACTTCGGCGATCAGCTGAGAGGACGAAGAAGAAAAAAGCCCAGGATCGGGCCCTCCCACCTGCCTCTGCGCTTTTCTATCTCCTCTCGGCTGATTGGCGCGGCAGAGCCTCAGCTGGTTTTCAGGAAGCCGCTTGCGCACGTGCGAAGTGCGCGATCACCGATCTGGTAGGGAAACTGGTAGAATCCCACCACCGCTTTGAACGGTCACTAAATGAATTGTATTTCATGGTGGGGGCGGAGGTGGTACTTGCAATCCCAGATGTAAGTTTTGCAAAAGCGCCCTCTTGTGGCCATACAGTAGATTGCAGACAGGAAAAGCTCGAACCTCTTACAGATGAAATGAAATAGAATTCTTTTATTGGCCAAGTGGGATTGGACACCCAAGGAGTTTGTCTTGGTGCAAATGCTCCCAGTGTACATAAAATAAAAGATACATTTGTCAAGAGTCAGGAATCATCAGGTACAACACTTAGTAATAGTCATAGGGTACAATAAGCAATCAAATCATACTAGGAAACAGTCAATATAAATCATAAGGATACAAGCGACAAAGTTACAGTCACAAGTGGGAGGGGATGGATGATAAGGAGTGATGAGAAGATTATCTATCTATCTATCTATCTATCTATCTATCTATCTAGAATAGAGAATAGAGTAGAACATTAGAATGGAATGGAATGGAATAGAATAGAATAGAATAGAATAGAATAGAATAGAATAGAATAGAATGTAGTAAAATAGAATGGAATGGAATAGAATGGAATGGAATGGAATAGAATAGAATAGAATAGAATAGAATAGAATAGAATGGAATGGAATGGAATAGAAATAGAATAGAATAGAATAGAATAGAATAGAATAGAATGTAGTAAAATGGAATGGAATGGAATGGAATAGAATAGAATAGAATAGAATAGAATGTAGTAAAATGGAATGGAATGGAATGGAATGGAATGGAATGGAATAGAGTAGAGTAGAGTAGAGTAGAGTAGAGTAGAGTAGAGTAGTAGAGTAGAGTAGAGTAGAGTAGAGTAGAGTAGAATAGAATAGAATAGAATAGAATGTAGTAAAATAGAATGGAATGGAATGGAATAGAATAGAATAGAATAGAATAGAATAGAATAGAATAGAATAGAATAGAATAGAATAGAATAGAATAGAATAATAGAACAGAACAGAACAGAATATAATTCTTTATTGGCCAAGTGTGATTGGACACACAAGGAATTTGTCTTGGTGCATAAAAGAAAAGATACATTCATCAAGAGTAAAGAATCATCAGGTACAACACTTATGGTAGTCATAGGGTACAATAAGCAATCAAATCATACTAGGAAACAGTCAATATAGATCATAAGGATACAAGCGACAAAGTTACAGTCATACAGTCACAAGTGGGAGGGGAGGGGTGATAAGGAGGGATGAGAAGATTAATAATAATTATTATACCAAAGTGACCATTGCCACTTTGTACAGCCATGAAACAAATGATTGTAAGTCGAGGACTAACGGTCCTTCCTACCGGAGGGACATAAGCATCCATGGTCAGGTGTCTCCTATCCTTACTTAACAACTTGTATCATACACACATCATTCTTTACTCCAGGGTTGGGCATGGAGAACATTGGAGGAATATTTGTGGTGCTGATCTGTGGACTCATCATTGCCGTCTTTGTGGCTGTCATGGAATTTGTGTGGGCCACCCGGCGCTCAGCGGAGCACGAAGAGGTGAGTGAAAATTGGGGACGGGTGCAGGGAGAGGCGGGAGAGGAAGGAGGAAAGCCAAGGCTAGGAAAATGAAGGAAGCCTTACATGCGTAAAGATCTCTTATGTCAACTCATAAAATATTTCTATGGTCTTTTTAGAGTTGCCAACAGAAAGGGAGGGGGGAGCTTGCAAACCGAAACTGCATCCCATAAATGTTTTCAAAGATCGTAACTAGGTGACTGAAGTTTCTGCCCCACCAAATTCTAATTGGAGAGCATGATTGATGGCTCTTGGCTATGGATGTGTTCCGTTGGAGAATATGAATTATGATACACCCAGGGGGTGGGGGGAAAACCAGGGTCAAGAGTGACAATGAATTATGCTACACCCAGGCAGCACCGGTATGTTAATTCCCAAGAAACCCTTTTGAAGTTTTGGAAGTTTGGCTCAAGACTCATGATTTAAATGGGGGTAACTGCCAGAATCCTGACAGCTAGCCGATTCTGAGCCACATAATTCACATCTTACGGAGGTGGAAGGAGGGACCTTATAGGTCCGTGATGGCGAACCCGTGGCATGCAGAACCATTTGTGCTGGCACACAACCACAGAATTGCCATCATTATGTGACACTACATGACAATACTGCTCAGTGACAGAAGTTTTGGCAATCCAAATTGCTGCTGTTAAACAAGAACCTTGCAGGCCATTAAGCAACGATCTCCAGGACTTCCGGTTTCCTGATGGCTTCCCCAATGACTTTGTTTGTCAGAAGCTGACAAGAAAATTGTGGCCACGTGATCTTGGCTTCCTCTGATATTCTGACTGGTCTCCTTTTCCCTCCTGCAGATCTCGGTGTGTCAAGAGATGCTGAGGGAGCTACGTCACGCTGTTTCTTGCCGCAAGCCGACTCGCTCCCGACGGCGACGGCGTCACTACCCCATCCGCGGGGGCCTTTCGCTGCGATCGGTCCGGGAGATGCGCCTCAGCAACGGCAAACTCTATTCGGGGACTTTAGTGACAGAACCAGGCCCTCAGCGCCTGCTGGAAGAGACCCCCAGGCCTTGTACCCACGTCCGCATTTGCCACGAGTGCCGGCGCATCCAGACTCTTCGGGGAGCTCCCCCGCCGCCCCGGGGGCCCCTGCTGCCTGAAGAAGGCACTCCACGGAGGGGAGCCCCCCGCGAACTCAACGAGCAGGAGTGACTGCTTCCTGCCTTTGCTTTTCAGCCCCCTCCTCGTTACCTTCGCTCCCTGGGCGGAGGTGCCTGCAGTTAGAGATGTACGCTATGCGTATGCCCTGAACGAGGGACCCAAAAACTGGGAGGACCCACCCAGCCCCACCCAGGGACCCTCGCCCTAGGGGGCTGCGGAGGTTTGCAGCTCTCCTTCCAAGTGGCCTGGAGAAAGAAACCCGACCTCCTCGTTCCAAAATACAGGGGAGGGGGTGTGTGTTTCCCTTTTTGTCTGTCGCTCTCCTTCTATGAGAACGAGGTACTCATGCCTGGTCCCTCCCTCCTTCTCCCCCTTGCTCTCCGCCACTCCAATTTCACCCGTGGGTGGATGGTTCCAGGGTGTGTCTGTCTGGGCCGCGACAAGAAAAGAGCAGAGTGAGTCATGTTGGTAGGGGAGGGGAGAAGAGATCTCGAAACGAATCTACTTTTCAAGAAGAGGTTTTCTCCTCCAGATTGCCCTCCATGTTTTCTGGACCTTCTGGCCTCCCTCCGGCTCATCCTGGCCCCTCCATCTTCTCTCAAGACAGCTGTGTGCTGGACATCCCCCTCCCCTTCCATCAACCTCTGGAGGATGCGCTCAACAGCTGTACTGGAGGGCAGAGGAACCTGTGGCTCGGGAATGCTGTGGGGTATGGCCCTCCAACTATGGGGAGGGGAGCAGGGGGGGAGGTAGGGTTCCCACTCCTGAAATGCCCCACCCAATCCACCCCACCCCACCCAGAAAGCACACGGAGCTCCGAGTCACTCTCAACCACAGTTGAGACGTTCGGTTTGGGGTTGTGTGGAGAAAAGGAGCATCCGAGCGCTTAAGGTTAAGCTCAGAATCCGCTCGAATTGTCTTTGGAGAAGTCAGGGAACCCAGTGGGTTCCCCACACGGAGATCCCAGAACCAAGAACTTGAAGGAGCAGTTGAAATAAAAGAGCAGAAGTGACCGACCGACCAACTTTGGAAGGGGGGAAATTAACAACCGCGGGACGTTTCCTGCCCCCAAAGGGGAAGATTTAAGTGGGGTGTGTGTGGAGCCGCGTCCTCACAATATCTTGTCTGTCCTTTTTTTTAATTTTTGTCTCATTCTTTTTCCCCCTGCCCCTCCCTTTGGGATAAATTTCTATAGAATCCAAAACAAAACAAAATATCTGGAGACTTTAGTGACAACCCCAAAAGACAAAATAAATGTGAAAATTCTTGGTTCTTTTAAGTGAGTGATGGGAGAGGAGGTTTTTTTTTTTTAATGGTGTTTTATGAGTGTTCTCTATACTTGTGCGGTCACAGGTGTACACACACACACACACACACACACACACACACACATATACATACATACATGGAGAAAGAGAGTGATCACTGCATAATTTGCTTTTTTTTAAAACTTAAGTATACAGGAATTCATGAAAAGAAAGATGGAAAGAATGAACAAAAGTTGAGAAAGCTTTATGGGGGGTGCATGGATCTATTTTTTTAAAAAATGTCCCAATGTGTCCCATCTAAGGGGCTGCCCCAAAGAAGAGGGGGTGTCAACCTATTCTGTAAAGCACCTGAAGGCAGGAGAAGAAGCATCGGGTGGAAACTGATCAAGGAGAGAAACAACCTGGAATTCAGGAGGAATTTCCTGACAGCGAGAACCATTAACCAGTGGAACAACTTGCCACTAGAAGTTGTGGGTGCTCCAACATTGGAGGTTTTAAAGAAGAGATTGGACGACCATTTGTCTGAAACGGTACAGGGTTTCCTACTTGAGCAGGAGGGTGGAGTAGATGACCTCCAAGGTCCCTTCCAATTCTGTTCAAAAATACATGTTCTTCCTCATGAGGGAAACAAATATTGTGCTATTATTGAAAATCTGCAAGGATTCAGAATCCCTTAAGCTGAAATAATGCTTTCCTTCCAGCTTTGATTCCTCAGGGTAGAAGGAACAATAATTAAAATAAAAAGAAATGGGTTCATATAGGAACCTAACATAGGAACATAACAACATTTGAGGCCTGGTTTTTCCCGCCTTTAGGCAGACAGGGTAAGGAAGGCCGTCTTTAAGGCAGCTGATCTCAAGGTGATAAGCAGCAAATGCTCAAATTAGGTTAATCTGTATAATTTGCAACATGACCGATTCAATATTCTTCCTTGAGCAACAACAGTGGCTTGAGTGGTAGTGAGGTTTTAGTAAAGAGCACAGAATAGATTTAATTGTAGCTCAGGGTTAAACTGTGGGTCCTTTGAGCTTGGTGGTTTTCTTGTGGTTTCATTACCAAGCTAGGTAACATCATCAGTGCTGGGGAGTAGAGTTTGTGGAGTGGGGAGAGGAGGAGGAGCAAGAGAAGGACTGTGTGCTTCGTGCTTTTTGAGCTTGATTTTCTTGCAGACGTTACATCACCGAACTAGGTAACACCATCAGTGCTAGGGAGTAGAGTTTGTGGAGTGGGGAGAGGAGGAGGAGGAAGAGGAAAAGAGTTCTGGGTCCTTAATGCTCTTTGAGCTTGGTGGTTTTCTTGCAGATGTTTCATTACCCAACTAGATAATGTCATCAAGTGCTAGTGAGTAGAGTTTGTAAAGTGGGGTGGGAGGAGGACGAAGAAGAGAAGGATTGAGGGGTCCTTAATGCTCTTTGAGCTTGATGATTTTCTTGCAGACGTCACATCACCAAACTAGGGAACCACATCAGTGCTGGAAAGGAAACATCTGCAAGTAAACCACCAAGCTCAGTGAGAGAGAAAAAAGGATGTTGACGTTTAACGGAGAGTTCAATGGACAAGGTTAAAAAAAAAAAGTAACCTTTTTTAAACTGCTAGTATCCAGTGTAATGAATATCAGTTCCATCATGGAGCTTGGAAAGAGCCTAAAATCTGAAGGTATCCGCCCCAGCTTCACATCCTCCAAAGTGGAGAAAACTAATTTGTATGGACTGTCTGAGGTCCTGGTTTTTCTCAGCATCCAATCCGCCATGAGTGCTAAAGTCCACGTTTCTTTTGGTGTGACCGTGTCCACCAGTGTCCTTCACGGAAGCAGGTGTTCCTCGAATCCAAACATGTTGCTGAGACACTGAGGAGACCACAACCAAACCCAAAATTTCCGTTGCTAAAGCGCGACATTTTGCCCCGCTCTACAACCTATCTTGCCCCAGTCATTAAGTAAATCTCTGCAGTTCTTAAGTTAGTCACATGGTTGTTAAGTGAACCTGGCTTCCGCATTGGCTTGGCTTGTGAGAAGGTGTTGTGGTTCTCCGGCAGCAGGTGCAGTCAGCTGAGGTCTCGGAGAGTGAGGACTCGGATGAGGGGCCTGCGTGTGATGCAGGGATGGGGCCAGGACCATCAGGGAGTGGAGTGCTGCCTTTGGAGATTGTGGAGGCTGGCAGCAGTGCTGAAGAGGTTCCCGAGGAGCCTGTGCCCAGTGCGCATGCGCGCAGGGCTGCTCGAAGGAAAGAGCAGCTGCAGCAGCACGGGCGACTCGGAAGTAAGGCTGCAAGGTAATGGCCCCACCCTGAGAAGATAAAAGCCAGCTGAGAAACCGGAGTTCTTTGCAGGAAGCAAAGACGTTTTTGCACTCGAGCCTTGTGGACGTTTAGAATATCTTGGTTGGTCTTTGGAGACTCTTTGTGTTTGAAATATTTCTTCGCAACTTTATCTAGTGTTCTTGGCAGCCTTGCACAACCTTAGCAAGGCTCGTTCTTATCAGAGACAATGAGTTTGAAACAGCCTTTTAACCGTTAAGGGACGGAATTCGTAAAGAATCATGAAAAGGTTTTGCTGTTACCTCCATTTTGTGTTGGTTTCCTTGGAACAAGGTTTGGGTCAGAACAGAAGGTTGCAAAAGGGGACCACATGATCCCGGGACACTTCGACCGTCACAAATACGAGTTTGTTGTCAAGTGTCTGGATTTTGACCCTGTGAATGCTGCACGGTTCAGTGTGAAAAACGGTCCCAAGTGGTGTTTTTTCAGTGCCGTTGTAATGGTCTTTCAATGAACGGTTCTAAGTCGACTACCTGCATTTCCTTTGCCCCAAGAAAATCCATTTTATGGAGGCTGACTGGGATTTGGAATTCGTGTGAATTTGGGGGGGGGGGGCAAAGAGAAGTGTGGAATTTGGGCACTGTTTGTTGAGTTGCCTGCAAGTTGCTTACCTGGCTCTCCCAGAATAAGTCATGTTAAAAGCTTGTGTGAAAAGCCCACTGCTGATCAGATCCGCAGTCAGTTTTTCCAGCATTTCTCAACCACAGGAACTTGAAGATGTGTGGACTTCAATTCCCAGAATCCCCAGCCAGCCCTGAATTCTGGGAATTGAAGTCCACGTGTCTTCAAGTTTCTAAGGTTGATGTTGTGGTCTGTCGGCAGCCTGTGGAGACGGCAGCAGAGTCGGACAGTGGGTGTGGAACATGGGTCAGTCTGGAGAGGACTCGGACGGGGGTCCTGCGTCCGATACAGAGATGGGGCCAGGGGCATCTGGGAGTTATATGCTGACTCCGGAGCCTCCAGCATCTGACAGCAGCGAGGCAGAGGAACAAGGGGAGCCTGTTCCCAGTGCACGTGTGCGCAGAGCTGCCAGAATAATTCAGACAAAAGGGGCGACTCAGGAGTAAGGCTTGGAGATGATTGGCCCCTCCCATAAGACATAAAGGAGGAGCAAAGGGACACGAGCCTTTGCAGGAAGCAACTTATTCGCTCTGTTCAGATTAAACCTGGAAGCTGTGTGTGGACTTTGTACTTCGTTTGGCTTTTTACAGTTCATTTGGCACTTTAGTTGTTGGCAGCAATTCAAAGGAGATAAAGGTGGGTGCTTATCTCGAGAGATTGTTTGGGACTCATTACGGGCTGGGAAGGAACATAATTCCCAGCCGTTGAAATAAAAAGAGGGTTATTTGGACTAAGAGTGTGCTTAATTATGGTCTCAGGAAGCCTTGGTCAGAATAGATCGGCAACCTTAAACACTCAAAGAGCCACAAAAGTCCTAATTGGAAGCCCCCGTTCAATTCTGGAGCTTACCGGAAGTCCAGTTCCACCACCATAGAGCCTCCTTCTAAGTCTACCTATCCTAACTGAAACCCCTATCAATTTTGGAGCCAACTGAAAACCCGTCCCTTGCCAGAGCGTCTCCTCCTGGCACGCTGGGCTTCCCCCCCCCAAACCGGAAACTCCTCCCAAAATTGTGGCACCGACTGGTGATAGGGAGCCACAGCAGAGGGATGAAAGAGCCACATGCGGCTCCAGAGCCATGGGTTGCCGACTGCTGTCCTAGCAGGATGTCCAAAATTATGATTATGAGGGTGGTGGTGGTGGTGATAATGGCCGTTTTCAGACATGACGTGCTGTCTAGGATATCCATCAAGAGCAACAACCTTTATTTAAGCCATTGATTTTAGTCAGCTTGCTGGTTCTCATTTATGTTCTTCACTACCAGCGGGGACATTTTTATGGATTGACACTATTGATTGGCACGTCTATTATTTGCAATTAAAGAATACTTCTGTAAAAGATAAGAGTACATTTTTTTTCTAACCCCACTGTCTTTGGAGGGCACACTGTAGCTAAATATATTATTTGTTCCCGTATAAAGAAATGAATTCAGCAGTTGTTTTTTTTAAAAAAAAACAAATTGCTTCTTTTTCATATATTTTTTTTTCCTGCCTTCCATCTCTGGTAGAAAAAAAGGTAACCCTTGACTTTTTAAAATGTTTGTTTTGAAATAAAACTTTGTGGATTCACCATATGGCATTTATTTTAAGTTTGTCGGTGGTTCAGATCTCAAGCTGGCTTCCTTTGTTGGCGTCTACAGGAAGTCCTTGACTTACAAACCCAAAATTTCTGTTGCTAAGTGAGACATTTCTTACGTGATTTTTGCCCCCTTTTTCACCACAGCAGCTGTTCAGTGAATAACATGGTCATTAAGTGGAAACTGGCTTCCCCCTGGACCATGCTTGTCAGACTCAGAAGGTCGCAGAAGGGTATCAGGTCCGTCATAAATATGAGTCGGTTGCCAAGTGCCTGTATTTTGATCATACAAACACGGGATTGCTGCAATGGTTGTGTGGAAAACGGTCATAAGTCATGTTGTAACTTCAAACGGTCACTAAACGAATAGTTCTCATGCTAAGATTATGGCTTCCCAGCCATAACAACTCAAGCTAGTTTAATGCCTTTCAGACGTTGTGGGAGCTTCATCACTGGAGCGTTTTAAAAAGAGACCGGACAGTCACTTGTCTGAAATGGTATAGGATCTCCTGCTTGAGCAGGGGGGGGCTGGACTAGAAGACCTCCAAGGTCCCTTCCAGCTCAACTCTAATCCAAATAATGTGTAAAATACACCCTTGATTTCCAAAGCCTCCTTGCAGTACTAACATCCGAACACCAGGTGGCAGAGTCTGCCTGAAATGGAATAGATTCGCCTGAAGGGAAAATAGCATTTTTCTCCCCTCCACAAAAAAACTCCTGTGAATCACATCTACATATTTAGTTCAACTGCAACGTACTTGAGATTTTTTTCCAGGTTTGAATACAGAATATTCCGTCTCTCTCATCTTTCTGGTCCAAGTGTATCTTTTTTTTACATTTTATCTTTTTTTTAAAAAAAAAAACCCTGACCTCATTTGGCAAGAGCTTGGTCCCAATTTGCATTACAGAACCCTCCGATAGTCTTGAGGACAGATTATCCACTGTACCAGAAGCCCTTTGCAAATCAAATTATACTAATCTGAGGTTCAGAGGACATACTAGATCAGGCTAATAGGGGATTGGAGAGTGCATGAACCAGGCCACCATTTGCTCCTCCTAAAATAACGGTTGTTTCATTTGGGCCAAAAACACATCGTATGAATGAAAAGCCTGGTCTTTGGAGAGCCAGGATCTAGCTTAAAATAGGTTGTGCAGAAATAGGCCACAGATTGAAAGAGGATTTGCAGAGATGGCTTAAAGAAGAAAGCCAAACCAACGTTAGATTTCCTCAGAATAAATTGATCAGATCTGGAGGGGAAGAGAAAAAAAAACAATATTAGGATAAGTTCAAGGTTTTACAGATGCCTCTAAATTCAAAAGCTTTTCAACTACTCCCCACCAGCTATATTTTAAAGCAGGGGTATTCAAACTTGACAGCTTTAAAGACTTGTGGACTTCAATTCCCAGAATTCCTCCTCCAGTCATGTTAGCTTGGAGTTGTATTCACAAGTCTTAAACTTGCCAAGTTTGGGGACTCCCTGTTTTAAAGGCTCCAGATCATTTGGGGGGGGGGGGGAAGTATAATGGTTATTTCCTAATTTCCCACAATGCCTCTGACCAACACTGCATAAAAAGAATTCTGGGAAATTAAAACTGATCCTTTTTACTCCCTGGGAAAAGTGGAGCCTTGTCGGTATTTTGATTGGTGTTGGTAAACATGGATCTATTCAATGCTGTAAAGAATCAAAATGGTTCCATGCCTTTAACAATAGAAGAGCGAAAACAGCTTCAGCTGGAACAAGTAAGTAGAATTTGCTCATTGGTTACACTTTCTATATTTATATTCCACTTTTATTTACTTATTAGATTGCTACACCCCCTCATCTCACTTCTGTGACTTGGGCCAGTCATAAAAACATGTGAACACGCGAATGAATGAAAGCACCAATTCAAAAGAGAGTTTAAATTCTTTCTTTTGGGGTCTGGTTAATTGGTCTGTTTACAATGCTCAGATTAATATTTACCCCACTTGAGCCTCTCTGCCTGGAACTCCCTGGAGTTGCAAGATTTTTCCAAAGTCATTCTTTTCCACTCGGATTATTTTGCATATAAAAACATTTTCCTGTTTCTGCATTTGGATTTCCGCATGATGCTGAAACTGTGTGCTTTCGCTATTGGAGATTGTAATTTGGATGCTTTCTGTTCCTAGCTACTCAAGTTTCAAGCGGACAGTCACATGATGGCTGAATTTTTTTTTCCTTTTTACATTATTAAACAAAGTTTAATATTGTAGGAAGTTAGCACCCACTCCTCTCCTAGAAAAATGAAATATCGTAGGAAATATTAAAAAGGCAGAATGTTTCCCTTAAAAAAGGAAGTAGAAACTCAGAGAGGCAAAAGCTCACCCCCACCCCCTTTGTTAAGGTCTGGGCCAGAGTATTCTACATAACAAAGGCTCTCTCAGCATCTTCTTTTCCTTCACTCAGCGTGATGGTCCTTTTCACTTTGGAGCTTCAAGCTGTGTGGTCTTGTCCACCATTAAACCATCTTTCCAAACAGTCTCCATGTTTCCATGTCTTTCTCCCGACTTGGAACTGAACCCAAGAAGGATAATTCTTCCAACAATATATTACAGCTTAATTTTATTAAACCAAGATTGTTTGCAAAAAAAACCAAAAACAAATAAAAAATAAGAGTTTAAAACAAGTTTTTTTTAAAAAAAACCTTGCACGTTTCCTGCAACGAACAGCAGCTAGGTTCAGCATCCTATAATCTGGGTTCACAGTGATGCTTCCAGAACATGCCATGTCTGAACCAATAAATCATACTTGTCGCTTAAGGTGGTAGTGAGTGACCCAGTTCACGTAAAATGCCATTCCTCTCTCTTTCAAGCTCTTCTGGTAGGCTTAAGTTATCTCTGAAGGTTGTGGTGGAGAATCTAGCCGAAAATGCAGGTAAAATACTCTGTATTCCAGAGCTTTGTCCTTAAATATGTCACTCTGTTTAATGAGGGGCGGGATAGGCAGTAGTAGCTGGACAGGGAAGGTTTCTGCCTTCCTGGGCAATTGTTTAGAAGGCGCTCGATTCGATGACAAGGGGAGTTTGGGCTTTTAGCATGGCGTGGGAACCCCATCCGTTGCCTTGGTAGGTTTTTGGAAATGGGCCATCAACCGAGGGCGTCGCATAGATTGGAGAGATCTATGCGAGACCAAGTTTGTCTGGACGTGTAGAGACCCCATTGATGTTTTCCTGGAAGGTCCTTTTGAGGGTGGGGTGTGTACCTGCGTTTGCATCCTAGCAGTTGGAGGAGATGGAAGAATGTGGTCAGGGTCCATTGGGAATCCTTGGGGAGGGGCACAGGCAGATGGAGAGGGTAGAAGAGGCCTTGCCTATTTTTGTCGCTTCTACTCCCCCCCTCCTTCTCTCTTCCTTTTCTTCTTCTCTCTTGCTCTCTTTTTTTCTACTCGTCTCTCTTCCTTTCTTTTCTTCCTTTTCTCTTCCTCTTCTTTTCCTCTTCATTTTCTTTCTTTTTTCTTCCTTTCTTCCTCTTTCTTTCTTTTTTCCTTCTTTCTTCCTTCCTTCCTTCCTTCTTTCGTTTTTGCTTCCTTCCTCTTTTTTTCTTCCTCTTTCTTCTTTCTTTCTTTTTCTTTTTTCTTTCTTTTTCCTCTTTTTTTCCTTTTTTCCTTTTTTCCTCTTCCTCTCTTTTTCTCTTCCTCTCTCTTTCTTTCCCCCTTTCTCCTTCCTTTTTTCCTCTCTCCCTCCCTCCCCCCTCTCTCTCTCTTCCTTCCTTCTTTCTTTTTTGCTTCCTTCCTCTTTTTTCTTCCTCTCTTTCTTCTTTCTTTTTCTTTTTTCTTTCTTTTTCCTCTTTTTTTCCTTTTTTCCTTTCTTCCTCTCTTCCTCTCTTTTTCTCTTCCTCTCCCTTTCTTTCCCTCTTTCTCCTTCCTTTTTCCTTCCTCCCTCCCTCCCTCCCTCCCTCCCCCCCCTCTCTCTCCCCCTTCCCCTGTTGATTGGCACAGATAACCATTGGTATCAGCCAAATCGAAGGATGTCTCTCACTGCAGAGCTGAAAAGGAAAGAGAACGGAAAGAGCCTTCTTCTTTTACCTTATGGGGGCAGAGGTGGTGAAGAGACAGCTGGCAGTTCCTTCCTGCATCCCTGTAGAAAGAATCTCTGCTAGAGAAGCAGCATTACACGCTGCTCCCACCCTCTGGCCCCTTCCGGCCACTTTTGATGCATGATTGACAGTTGCAAGCAGGGCATATGTCAGCGCAGAGAAAGGCAATTGGGGTGGGGGGTGGGGGTGAAAGTCACAGTCTCCCTCTGGAGGTCAGCTGCTTGTGCACCCATCTGCCCGCTCCCCTTTTGATCCGTGTGCTCGAGATCCTCTTGCAACATGGGAAATGCCAGGCAGATCTTGCAGACAACGGTTCGGTAACTTGAGAGCTCTCTGCCAGCCTGCCTGGGCAAGGCAGTGGAAGAGGCATGCTGGGAATTGGGGGAGGGAGGAACTAGAGAGGCTGGTGGAAGGGAGACAGAGGAAATAGAAGGTTGGGTCGTCCTTTGGGAAAGGGCATCTGGGCTTAACATTTTCTAATCCCTCTTACCACTTTGTGTTCCTCCTGCCGTTCAATAAAGGAGAATATTTGTAGCTCAGGGAAGGAATGAGGGGTCCTTGGTGCTCTCTGAGCTCGGTTTTTTTTCTTTCATGACCCAACTAGGCAATATCATCAGCACTAGGAGGAGGACTGTGATTCCTTGATGCTCTCTGAGCTTGGTGGTTTTCTTGCAGATGTTTCATGACCCAAGTCGGTAACATCATCAAAGTCACTAGCCCTGAATGTGACTTTGAGTGATGAAATGTCTGCAAGAAAACCGCCAAGCTCCAGAGAGCACAAAGGATCCCACAATCCTCCTCCTGCCCCCACCCCTCCTTCTAGTTGTGATGATGTTACCCAGTTGGGTAATAAAACGTCTGCAAGAAAACCACCAAGCTCAGAGAGCGTCAAGGATTCTGGTTCCTGCCCCTTCTTACAGGTGGGTTGATCCTGATTCTGCCGGCCATCCCAGCTGACAAGGCACTTTGGGGTACTCTTGCAAACCCCCCTGGGCAGCTGGTGTGGTGGTTCCCCTTGCCATCATTCCTGGCAAGGAAGAGAATAGCTGGTCTGCCAACCAGCCGTGGCAGCTGTGCTTTTCACACTGGAGCGAAGGTTAAAGGATTTGACCTTGACTGGGCTCAAAACAAAGCTAATCTGATCCCGGGTGGGAGACCACAAGGAATCCCCCCAAGCTGGTGGGGTGGGAGAGGGATGGAAACATCACAAGGTTAACAAGGCATTTCATTGGGGGAGAAAGCAATGACGTCACTTGCATGTTGCTGCCAAGGAAATTTATAAGAGTAAAATCCAAGGAGATTTTCTCCCTCCCTCCTTCTCTCCCTCCCTCCCTCCCTCTTTCTCTCCCTCCCTCCCTCCCTCTTTCTCTCTCTTTAAGATGAAATTTAAAATGCATTTCCTTCACTGCAGAGAAGAAGCATCCTTTGTATCTGCTTAAGCTGTATTTTTGTGATCATTTGGATATCCTAAATTCCTTTTTTCTCAGCCCAGAAGAGAGAATTTCTCTTCCCAAGTCTAGCTTACTCTCTCTTGCCTCCAGGTTTCCTTCCTCTCCTTTCTGCTGATTTTCTCCCCTTCCACCCTCACCACCATGTCTGTCTGTCTGTCTGTCTCTCACCTTTATGATTTTTTTGGCAAATAACTCAAAAATGGAGGTCATATTCAAGATACCTTCCGAGAGAGAGAGAGAGAGAGAGAGAGAGAGAGAGAGAGAGAG
>NW_020716766.1:1204689-1244123 GCF_900518725.1 Notechis scutatus
TCCTCTCTCTCTCTCTCTCTCTCTCTCTCCCTCTCTCTCCCTCCCTCCCTCCTTTTCTTCCTCTCTCTCTCTCTCTCTCCCTCCCTCTCTCCCTCCTTTTCTTCCTCTCTCTCTCTCTCTCTCTCTCTCCCTCCCTCTCTCCGTCCTTTTCTCCCTCTCCCTCTCTGCCGACCCACAATGCAGGAGGGCGAATGACGCATTCCAGGCCCTTTCCATTCCCCTCTAGTCCCCCCTCGGCTTCAGACTTCATGCAATTCGGACGTTATTTTAAGCCGGGGCCCGTCCCATCGCCCCCTTTTTCCTGCCTCTCCTCTGTGAACCTCGAGAAGGTTATGTGCGTGCCTAGATGCGTCTTGCGTGAGAGTGTTTTGTGCGTGTGGCAGAAGAACGCGCGGTTGTGCATTATTGGGGAGGGGGGGACGACACACTGATGGACCCAAATAAGATCTCCAAGACCTGCATTCTCCTTTGATGATTTTGGGGGGGATCAGAGAAGGGGGCTGCCTAGGAATCAGGGACAGCCATGGGTGCTGAAAAACCTAGCAGGGAAGGGGGGGGGGGCAGATCGGCCCCACAGGTGACAATATGTCAGCAAAAGGTGAACAAATGAAGGAGAAAGAATGAGTCACTGTCTCGCCCCGGGAGAAAAATCAGGAACGTGTGGAAAGGCGATGGAGGAGGCTAATGAGCAGAGTCGGGGTGGGTTGTTTTTTTTTAAAGGAAAAAAATGGTTTAAGGGAAGGTGATTATCTCCAGGAGGGGGGGCGCTCTTCCTCCCTCATTGATATTCAGAAAGGGACGCCAGTCCTGCTGGGAGGGGGCGCATCCACGGAGGCTGCGGCAGCCTAAGGCGGCTGATTCCCCTCCTCCCCCCCCCCAAATAGTCCTGGGATCCCCACAGCCGGCAGGCAGGAGACAACCCCCCCCCCTTCCCCGCCACCCTCCTCCCCTCCCCGTCGTTCTTCTCAAAGGGACTTGTGGGGGGGGGATAAATCGAGGTCAGGTGGGAGCAGGGGGCATCGGTGGAAAAAAAAAAAGGGGAGACCGAAGATGGAAGGTAGAGGGAAATCAACGAGCCAGAGGAATGCAAGGACGGGAAGAGGGTGAGGAGAGGGTCGCCTGCCCTTGATATGTGTGGGCAGCTTGGGGAGGCGGTGGGGGGGGGGGGAGAGAGAGAGAGAGAGAAAAAGAGACAGATGGCCGGGGTCCAGAAAGGCAGCTGATGTGCCTTCAGTCTGATCCGAAGAAGGAGGGACAGACGCCTGCAGCAACGGCAGCTGTAACCTTGTAGGAAGGAGAGAGAGGAAGATGGTGGCAGGGCTGGGGGGGGGGGGGGGAGGGGGGGGGGTGGGGGGCGGGTTGAAGTGAGGAAAGCAAATGCACAGGTCACTCTAAGGTGGCTGGAGTCCTCTTCACATCCCCCCCACCTCCAGGAAAAAAAGAAATTAAGGGCAAGAGATGAATGGCTTCATCCATGGATGCTCCATCGCTTCCCCTTCTCTCTCTCTCTCTCTCTCTCTCTCTCTCTCTCTCTCTCTCTCTCTCTCCCTCCCTCCCTCCCTCCCTCCCTCCTCCCCATTTCTGCTTTCTATATTTGGTGTCTGCAGCTGTGGAGAGACAATCCTCTGCAAAATTTGTCTGCAGCAAAAATGGGGGGTGCAGGGTATTTGAGGATGGGAAGGGAGAGGAGAAAAATGGACCCTATAGACATCCCAGGCCGGGGAAGGGGATTCCCTTTGGCCTGGATGGGAGCAGGAGGCCCCCTCCCCCGTCCAATGGCCCTTCCCTTGTCCCTTGGCTCCTGTGGATTTGGATTTCTCTTCCTGGTCTTTTTTTTTAGGGGGGTGGGTGGGTGGGGGGGAGGTGTCTTTTGGAAGGTCTGAAGAAAGGAGGGATCTTCCCAGCCTTCCCGTTCGCCTGTGACCTCTTCCCTGGCTCACTGGTGACCTCCAACGGGCTCCCCAAAGGTCAGCAGGCTGCCTCTTGGAGGTGAAGGAAAAGGGGGGGAGGGGAAGGACGCACCTTCCTGCCCCTCCTCTTCCCCTTGGCATGGGCGCTGCAGATGTACAGGCCACTGCTGCAGCTCTGGCACCATGCCAGGGATCCTACCGATGCAGCACCGCAGAATCTGGGGTGGGTGGGGGTGGCAGCTGGCTGAGAAGGAAGGGCCACCCCTGACCCCCCCACACTGAGAGTCCTTCAGCTAAACAGCCCTCCCCCCCCCCCCAAACCCTTAAGACAAGGAACTCCCCCTTTCCCCCCTCCCTCCTTCTGCACCAGCTCTGGCTAAAAACCAAAATCTTTGGCACGTGGCCTTTGTTCCTTCGACTGCCTTCAAATAAGCTGCCCTTCAGGAAAAATGGCTCCCCTCCGGATAGCGTTTTTCCCCCTCTTTTCTGCACTGCAGTAAATCCACCCCCGCTTCCGCCTTAGCTATAGGTTTTATATCTTCTTCTTCTTCTTCCTCCGACCATGAGAGGCTGATGTCTCCCTTTGCAAAACAAGAGAGAGAGAGAGAGAGATGGGGGCCTCTGCATCGCGCACATACGGGTGCGCCAAGGTTGGGGTAGGCTCTCTGCCTTGGGAAGGGCCACAGAATGGGGTACCCCCACCCCAACCCCACCTCCAACACAGACTAAGAACGGGGTTGACTTCTCGGGCCCAAACCTTGTCCCCTGGTAATGCAGCTGGAGAAGAAGAAGGAGGAGGAGGAGGAGAAGAAAACACAAGCAAAGCTGCAGGGATGGATGTCAGACTTTTTTGCCCCCACCCCCATGGTGATCTTTCTGCACGGCTGCGTTGGGTGGGCAGCACGCAGGCCCTGCCATGTGACAATGTCCGAGCTTTCAATAGCCCCTTCTTAACGGTGATGATTGGGAAACGTGACCAGGAAGGCGAGCGGTGTCTATTCTGCGTAACATTGATAAAAAGGATAATACTGCTTATTAAAGGGTAGGTTAAATTAGGACGCTTGGCTGTCCGGAGCCAGAGGCTTTTTTGGCAGGGATTATTTTTCCTTTGCTGCTCGTCCATCCATCCAACGACACCCCCCCACCCTGCTTGACAGAATAAGAGAATAACAGAGTTGGAAGGGATCTTGGAGGTCTTCTAGTCCAGCCCCCTTCTCAGGCAGGAAACCCCATACCATTTCAGACAAATGGCTGTCCAATCTTTTCTTAAAAGCTTCCAGTGATGGAGCACCCACAGTGATGGAACATCCAATGATCAAATGGTTCTGACAGTCAGGAAATTCCTCCTTAGTTCTAAGTTGCTTCTTTCCTTGATTAGTTTCCATCCGTTGCTTCTTGTCCTGCCCTCCAGGTGCTTTGGAGAATAGCTTGACTCCCTCTTCTTTGGGGCAGCCCCTCAAATATTGGAAGACTGCTATCGTGTCTCCCCTAGTCCTTTTTTTCACTAGGCTAGACATACCCAATTCCTGCTTAAGATGGCTGTTGGGCCTCTGGGCAAGGACATCCCAAGGTCATTCAATTTCTCCTTGGATGTTCTTTGCATGTTTATTGATGGCATCTCATCTTTCTTCTTTCGTGGATAACACCCAGACTCTGCTTCAGCTGATAGGTAGCTCATCCATTTTTTTTTCCTCTCCCGGGGTACAATTATTTTCCTTTTTTCACTGATTCATCCCCTGGGTGATTCTAATCCAAAAACGATCAGTGAAATTACCTACAAATTATAAATTTCAGCGCATTGTTAGGTAAAGGGCTGGTGCTAATTCCCTCCCCCCCTCTTGTCGCATTCGTGTAAACATTGCAAATAATCACAAATCCAAGCAGTCCTGATGACCACGACTGAGCCCAAAATGTCTGTGGCTAAGCGAAACTTTTGTTAAGTGAATTTTGCCCTATTTTCCTTGCCACGGTTGTTAAGTGAATCACTGCAGTTGTGAAGTTAGTAACAACAGTTGTTCAGTGAATTTGGTTTCCCCATTGAGTTTGTTTGTTGGAAGGCTGCAAAATGTGATGACAGGCTGGGACACAGCAATGGTCGTAAGTATGAGTCAGTTGCCAAACATCTCAATTTAGACCATGGGGATGTTGCAATGGTCGTAAGCGTGAAAAATGGTCATAAGTCACTTTTTTCACTACCGCTGTAACTTCGAGCAGTCACTAAACGAACTATTGTAAGTTGAGGACTCTCCCTGATGAGTTAATTCAATCAGTAACTGATTCAGTCCCTCGGTGAGCCTATTCCAAAAATGATTTGTGAGGTTACACAGAAATTATAAATTTCAGAGAGTTGTCAGGTATGGAGCCAACGCAAATTTTGTCCCCACATTCTGTTGCATTCATGTAAACCAGGGGTCCCCAAACTTGGCAACTTTTAGACTTGTGGACTTCAACTCCCAGAATTCTAGGAGTTGAAGTCTACAAGTCTTAAAGTTAACAAGTTTGGAGACCTCTGTTTTAACCATTAGAAATAAAGACAAATAATTAATTAGAGTCCAATGGAGTTAGTGGGGTTTTGATGAGGGTCTGGCAGCAACCTGTTTGATAACAGATCATAATGAAATTTCCATGCTATCATTTCATAAGAAATTAGCTTCTGAAATATTAGCCTCCATAGTTCCCTTTTCACAGAAGGTAGAGACCTACCATGTAAGAATCGTGGTACATAGGTTTTTTGTTTTTTTACAGAATATATTTTATCGGGGTTCTCTGGAGCTGTAACTCTGCTAACAATTCATTTTTGCAGAAATGGTCTGGAAAAGATATCAGGATCAAACAGCAATGATGATCCCCCAAATTTTAAGCTAATTTCTCACTGGGGAAAGAAAAATGCGCTTTATTATTTATTGGTTGGTTGGTTTTACTGTCTTAAATCCTTCAATTCCTCCAGAAAGCAAGGCCTAACCCTTTCTTCTCCATTTTTTCCCCCTGCAACAACAACCGTGTGGAGCAAGTTGTGTTAAGAGGGTGCTAAGGGTGCACTTGAATTGAGATTTTCTTGCTCCTTCCATTATTTTTCAACCTCGGCAACTTTAAGATATGTGGACTTCAACTCCCAGAATTGCTGGCTGGGGAAGTTGAAGTCCACATATCTTCAACTTTGCTGGCTGGGGAATTCTGGGAGTTGAAGTCCACACATCTTAAAGTGCCAAAGTTGAGAAATATTGCCCTTGTCCTATTCCTCACCTGTTCCAGAGGGATATAAGTGACAAAAGATGTTATATGAGCGGCAAAGTGGAAAGTCTTGAAAAGCAGAACATTTTTCCATCTGTAATTTCAATTGTGGAGCTTTGTAAGGTAGGCTAATCGTAGGTGGAGGAATGTAACGGAGAGGAACTGACTTAATTAAGTCTACCCTGTAAGAATGTCTTCCAGTTCAAATGGGGAAAAAATAGAACATATTAATATTTCAACACAATGCCTTTTTAAGTCTGGCCTCCTTGGGCCATGTAAATATAACTCTTCTCCCATTGTGGTCAGCCAAATCTAGAGATTTATCACAAGCAAGGCAAGGAAAATGGCTTTTTCATCCTTTGGATATGAACAAGGAGATTTCCTATCTGTTAGTTAGGGTTAAGTTCCCCTGACCGATTGGATTTAACAACTCTCTGGATCTGAGCAATCCTTAAGCATCGTTGAACCATTTAAGGTTCGTTTTGTAAAGAAGTGGCAAGTGCTTGCCAAAAATTCTGAATCAATCCAGTCTTGAAACAAATCGAGACATGAACAGGGCAGGTCTGGGATGCTCATACAGCTCTCATTGCACTCCAACTGCTATGTCAGGTTCACACAACAAATCGAATCCTTAATGGCGGGGGGGTTCATGAAACACAATATCCGAGTCTGTGAAACAGGTTTTGCATAAAGGAAACAAGCCAGGTAATGACTTGATATGAGAGCCAGGAATCCACAACCTGGTAAAATGACAGTGTTTTCCTACAATAATGGTGATCTATCTTAGCCTAGCCTGGAATATTGTGTGAATGGAAGATTACTCTGCTAGCCATGTTGAATGACTAACGTTTGGGATACTTACTCCTGCTCTAAGCCATTTACCTGAATATATTTATGCTGAAGATAAATACAGGCATAAATAAATAAATAAATATAAATAAATACCCAGCATAAATACAGGGAGTCCTCAATCACGAGTGGGACCAGAATTTCCGTTGCTAAGCGAAATAATTCCTAAGTGAGCCACGCCTGATTTTACCATTGTTTTCCCACCGTTGTTAAGCAAATCATTGCACTTGTTAGATGAAAGATGGTCATTAAACAGGTCTGTCTTCATCCCTGGACGTTCCTTGTTGGAAGCTGGCTGGGAAGGTTGCAAAAAAAAAACCCAACCTTTTGATCATGGGATTGTAAATACATGTCGGTTGCAAACCACCCTAATTTTAACCGTATCACCATGGGGTTGTTGCGATGGTCGTAAATTCGAGGACCGGTCATAAGTCACTTTTTTGGCATCATTGTACATTTGAACAATCGCTAAATGAATGGTTGTAAATTGAGGACTGCCTGTAAAATTAGAAATAGTCGATTAAATCATCTTGATGTCAATTAAAATCTATCAAGGCTTCCAAACCATTAGATACGAACAGGAGTTGCTTTCATATCCAAATTGTTGGGAGGAGAATTAGCCACCAAGGGCTTCCCCCCTCCCCATTTATTGACCCTCCCTACATTTTCTCTGTTTCCTGTTTGGAAGGGCTTAATTTATCCGTTACTTTCAGAACAGGTGTATGGGTAGTCCTTGACTTACAACAGTTCATTTAGTGACAGTTACAACGGCACTGAGAAAATTGACTTATGGTCATTTTTTCACACTTGCAATCTTTGTAGAATCCCTATGATCACGTCATCAAAATTCAGATGCTTGGCAATTGACTCATACTTACGACCGTTCATGGGATCCCCTTTTGCGACCTTTTGACAAGCAAATCAATGGGGATGCCAGATTCACTTAACAACTGGGTTACTAACTTATCAAGTGGGGTGATTCATTTAATGACAGTGGCAAGAAAAGTCATAAAATGGGGCAAAACTCCCTGAACAAGTGTGGTTGTAAGCAGGGGTGGGATTCAAATTTTTTAACAACTGGTTCTTTGGGCGTAGCTTAGGTGGTGGGCATGGCTTGGTGGTCATGTGACTGGGTGGACATGGCTTGGTGGTCATGTTATTGGCTGGGTGTGGCCAACTCAACATCACTCACATCGAGGCACGCATCTCCTCGCCTGGCCTCTCATGACTGTGGGGATGCTGCAACAGTCATAAGTGTGAAAAATGGTCAGAAGTCCCTTTTTTCAGTGCCATTGTAACTTTGAATGGTCACTCCACACAAGCAAAGTACCAGCAAAGGAGGGGGAAAAAACTCCAGAGACGTTCCTGAGACAGGAAGTCTAGTCCTGCCAAGAATGTAATAAGAGTTAACGGAGAGGCAGTTTCTGTAAGCAACACCAGAATGTTTCCTTCCTGCCTTCCTTACAGGATTAGGTAATTTCTTCTAACAATAGGTTCTCCAAACTGCTTAGAATGCTAACAACCGGTTCTAGCGAATAGGTGCGAACTGGTAGAATCCCACCCCTGGTTGTACGTCGAGGATCTCCTGCATATGGCAAATTGGGGAAAATTCTAAAGCTATTTGAGATAAAAGATTGCATTTTTTGAGGGGGTGATTTTCTCATGTCTCCACCGGTCTTCTCACACACAGTACGGGCGCTCAGACAGTTATCGTGTGGCCACCACCCAAGACAAACATGACAATTCTTCACCCAAGAAGACCAAAGCCCAGCAGAAGAGTCGGGATCTGGATGATCTCAAGAAGGAAGTGGCGATGGTGAGTGATGACCTACCTTGATCCAACAGAGGTGATTGGGTGGTTGAGTGGAGCTGCAAGAAATGGGGAATGATGACCTAGCTTGATCCAATGGCGGCCATCGGGTAGTTGAGTGGAGCTGCAAGAGATGATGAAGGTCCTCCTAAGTGTCCTCTTTTTGCCCTGTGTTTCAGACAGAGCACAAAATGTCCATTGAGGAAGTCTGCCGGAAATACAACACAGATTGTGTGCAGGTGAGGACTTTCCACTCAGGGCTGGTGAACATTTTTTCTTTTTCTCAAGGGACTGGAGATTGGTCGAATGTCTACCTGGGGGCTCCAAAGCACCATGACCTAGCTGGTGGAGGAAACCAACTGACCAGCAGATAGAAAACCTTTAGGGCACCTGTGTAATAATTGATTGAATAAAGTTTCAATCAGAATGGATTGATTGGGTGAAGGGATGTTTCTGTCAACTCCCAAAACATTCCTATGCATGTTTTCAAGTTGCCATAAACCAGGATGGGGAGGAAATCTGTAGTAGTACAGCCGTTTAAAACCAGAAGTACATTCCCTTATCTTAAAAAGATTGTAGCTAGGCTACATGGCCGAAAATCCTTAATTGGAGAACATGATTGAGGGTGCTTCATTGGAGAATCTGATCTATGATACACCTAGGGGGAGGGGGGAAACAGGGTCACAGGTGACCGTAAATTACGTGTGGCAAGAGTTGGCTTCATATGGGACAATGCCAACATGTTGCTCCTAATAAATCTTTTGAATTCTTTTGAAGCTTGGCCCCGAGGCTCATGATTTAATGAGGGTAATTGCCAGAACCCTGACAGTTTCTTTCACAGCCTGTGGTTTCATCCCTCTTTTCTCTCCCCACATCAGGGTCTGACCCACAGCAAAGCCCAAGAGATCCTGGCCCGCGATGGCCCCAATGCTCTCACCCCACCCCCAACCACTCCGGAATGGGTCAAGTTCTGTCGTCAGCTCTTCGGAGGTTTCTCCATCCTCTTGTGGATCGGTGCCATACTTTGCTTCCTCGCCTACGGCATCCAGGCAGCAACCGATGATGATCCTTCAGGAGACAATGTGAGTTTTGGTGGGGTGACTTGTTTGGAGGGTGTCCTTGTGGGAGGAATGAAGCAAGGGTATCTCAAGGACCTTCTGATGATCCAACCTTTTCCTGCTTCTGCAGTTGTACCTGGGTATTGTATTGGCAGCTGTGGTCATCATCACCGGCTGCTTCTCCTACTACCAAGAGGCGAAAAGCTCTAAGATTATGGAATCCTTCAAGAATATGGTGCCCCAGGTATGACAAGTTGTCTTTTCTATCGACACTAACATACAGGCATAAGAGCAGCAACCGTAAGAGGGAGCTTGGAGTCTTAGTGGACAACCAGTTAAATAGGAGCCAGCAATGTGTAGTGGCAGCCAAAAAAGCCAATGCAATCCTAAGTTGCATTAACAGAGGGATACAATCAAGATCAAGGGAGGCAGTAACACCACTCTATAAAGCCTTAGTAAGACCACACCTAGATTATTGCATCCAGTTTTGGTCACCACATTATAAAAAAGATGTTGAGACTCTAGAAAAAGTACAGAGAAGAGGAACCAGGATGATTAGGGGACTGGAGATTAAAACATACAACGAACGGTTGCAGGAACTGGGCTTGGCTAGTCTAGTAAAGAGAAGGACCAGGGGAGACAGGATAGCAGTCTTCCAATATTTGAGGGGCTGTCACAGAGAGGAAGGGGTCAAGCTATTTTCTAAAGCACCTATAGGCCAGACAAGGAGTAATGGATGGAAACTGAACAAGAAGAGATTCAACCTGGAAATAAGGAGAAACTTTCTGACAGAACAATCAACCGAAGGAACAGAAGTTGCCTTCAGAAGTTGTGGGAGCTTCATCACTGGATGCTTTCAAGAAGAGACTGGACTGCCATTTGTCAGAAATGGTGTAGGGTCTCCTGCTTGGGTGGGTGGGGGTTGGACTAGATGACCTACAAAGGTCCCTTCCAACTCTGATAATCTGTAAACAGGTAGTTTGTCAGGGAATTGCACAGTCGGTGTCCAAATGGAGTCAGAGATGCTGACAAGAACTTGTGGTTTTATATAAATAGATATATTTACAGTAAATAAGAGAGGCAAATGGGAGCACCGTTAGGTAAATCAACACAGCAGGAAAGTCATGAGGTAAAATGACAGAGAGCACAGAGAATTTTTTCTCCATAAAGCTAGGCCTAAGTCATCTTTTATAGCTGATGTATAGGTATTATTTTCATTGATGGTGTCTTTCAGCTCATCTATTTGTAAAATGGGAGCAGAAAATAGGAACCACTTCAGAGAATTTTGTGAGAAGAAATGGGTGACATAAGGTGCCAAGCCGAGTTTAGTTTTAACCATGTTTTTTCTGGTTGTGGGTGTTGTGCAAATCCAGGGCATTAAATTAATTCAGGATTCAGTGTATTGTACATTGTAAAAAGAGGGTTAATCAGAAGTCTATCTAGGTTAAGCCTTTGAGTGAAGACAACCATTTAGAATAGAGGACAACCATTTAGAACTTGTGGACTTCAACTCCCAGAATTCTCCAGCCAGCTACTGGGAGTTGAAGTCCACAAGTCTTAAAGTTGCCAAGTTTGGGGACCCCTGGTTTAGAATCTCGGGTTTATGAAATCAGATAAGTAATGTTTGCGGTACATGTGTTCAATAATAATTACAAGAATGACACAATGTTTTCTCCTGGAGACAACATGGCAAACTCCAGATATGTCAAGCACCCCCATGGTACATTCCTAGGCAGTGTGAGAGTGGCGTTGCCAATGAATTTTGGAAAACGATCGATCGACAAAGAAATGTTTTTAGGGAAACGTGTGTCGGCATGACTGAAAATCTAGAATGTTTTTTAATGGCATGATGTTTGCTTTTCATTCCAAAGCAAGCTCTGGTTATCAGAGAAGGGGAGAAGATGCAACTCAACGCTGAGGATGTAGTGGTTGGAGATCTGGTAGAGGTGAAAGGAGGAGATCGAGTCCCAGCTGACCTAAGGATCATCTCGGCTCATGGTTGCAAGGTTGGTGAAAATCTTACCGCCTTCTTTCAGCTGTTGTTCCTCTCAGCTCTGGAACAGACTTATCAAGCCACTGGGAATTAGAGCAATTCGCCGTGTCCTTTACCATCTGTTCTCTTCCATTAACCAAATCTAAGCGGAGAGGTCAGATTACCAAGCACAAGATCAGTGTTCTGTAGGTCGTATCTGTTGTGGTTCGTATCTGTTGGGGTTTGCTGGCAGCCTGTGCAGACGGCAGCGGAATTGGACAAGAACGGGGACCAGTCCGGGAGATTGGAGAGGACTTGGATGAGGGTCCTGCATCTGATGCAGAGATGGGGCCAGACCATCTGGGAGTGGGGTGCTGCCTCTGGAGCCTTTGGAGTCTGGCAGCAGTTAGGCAGAGAAACAAGGGGAGCCTGTTCCCAGTGTGTGTGTATGCACAGAGCTGCTAGAAGGCGAGAGCAGCTGAAACAAAAGGGGCGACTCGGGAGTAAGGCTGGGAGGTGATGGCCCCTCCCATAAGGTATAGAGGTCAGGCAAAGATGACAAAACCTTTGCAGGAAGCAAAGTCATTCTTTTGGTTCAGATTCATTCTTGAAGCTCTTTGTATTTCGGTTGGTTTTTTCCTAGTTCATTTGATACTTCTGTATTTGGCCGCACTTCACAGAACTGAAAGGTGTTTGTTTATCTTGGGGGACTGTTTAAGATTAATTCCAGCTGGGAATGAAAACATTTCCCAGGGTTGCAATAAAATAAGTCTTGTTTTTAAAATAAGCGTGTGCGTGGTTACGGTCTAGGAAGCCTTGGTCAGAACAGTATCACCGAACAACCTTGTAGTTTGGATTTTCCTGTTTCTTTTATTCAACGCGGAGCAGCAACACAGAGAAGTGGGAAGAAGAATGAATTTGGATCTTTGTCACAAAAGTGATCAGCTTTCCCGGATTTTCGTAACAGGCCCAAACCATCTGTCCTTTCAAATGAGTTGTGCTGATAACTCTACGAGATCCGTCCTGGGGTTGACCTGCCAGATTTGAGATAAAACCAGGATAATTTTCACTGTGAACCTTTCTCTTGGACGAACTGACGCGGCATGGCCTTTTTCTCTCTAGGTGGATAACTCTTCCCTGACGGGTGAATCCGAGCCTCAGACCCGTTCTCCAGATTGTACCCACGACAATCCTCTCGAGACCAGGAATATCACCTTTTTCTCTACCAACTGCGTCGAAGGTAGGGCCTTGTGTTGTCCTTTACCTGGAGAATTTTGGGAGTTGGTCCACACATCTTAAAATTGCCCAATTTGAAAAACACGGATTTAAGAAAACATTGTTATTTTTTTATTTCTTTTCTTTTTTAATCACATGAGCTGCAATCATAATTTTTTAAACAACCGCATAATCCCTTGTGGAGTGGGTGTCTGGGCAACTGAACGGAGCTAGCAGCGTGTTTTACTGGCTGGATGCCCTTCCTGTCACCAATGCGGAGGGGTTGTTTTTTTTTTAGCAGATATATTCTCAGTGTGCCTAGAGAGAAAAATATCTGCCTCTACCTAGGATTGAACTCATAGCCTCCTGATCGTGAGGTGAGCGCTCCACCCCTAGGCACCTGCACCACTCTAGTAGTTTTTTAAATTTCTATTGACTTTGCGATTGCTAGGGCATATGTCTGCCTTTATGAGAAGGATTGCTAGAGAGGAATCTAGAGTAATTCAGTAAGGGCTTAGCTAATGTAGGAGTTCACCAGGCTGAGCCTGAGGGAGGCGTCAAGCACCTCACAGTCTCGAGTCCCTTCATGACAACAAGAGATCTGAGCCCAGCCCACCTTGAATTCCATTGATTCTTATCTACTGGCTATTTGCTTTAACTGTTAGTAGTTCAGATTCTTGTAGAGAACTTAAGCTTGCAATAAATCTTTATAGTTATTTGAACTGCCCGGATCTTCTGATTTCCCTGAGGCTTGACACCTAAGCTCTCATCCTAAATTAGCTTAATGGTTTGTCTCTCTCTCTCTCTCCTCAAGGAACCCGGGGAGATTTGTAAATTACGGTTCTGTTACCAAACCGTGGTTCCTAAATTCATTTAAATACGGCTATGGGCAGTGAACATCCAACACAAAACCACAGCAGAAATCTCCAAGTAGAGATTACAACTTCTAGAATTTCAACCCAGAATGGTCACCTTAGCTGGGAATTCTAGGAGCTGTAGGCACCCACCAGATCTGGAAATTTTTTAGATGTGCAGAAAATTGGATGGAGAACGTATGCCCACCGATTTGTCTCTTCTCCCACCAGGCACAGCACGTGGAGTTGTCATTGCCACCGGTGACCGGACAGTGATGGGTCGAATTGCCACCTTGGCTTCGGGCCTGGAAGTTGGCAAGACCCCCATCGCTAGGGAGATTGAACATTTCATCCAGCTGATCACAGGCGTGGCTGTCTTTCTGGGCGTCTCCTTCTTCGTGCTCTCTCTCATTTTGGGCTACTCATGGCTGGAAGCTGTCATTTTCCTGATTGGCATCATCGTGGCCAATGTCCCTGAAGGACTCTTGGCTACAGTCACAGTAAGTACCAGACAAGAAGTCTACCAAAGAACTTCCTAGAGAAAACGGATGGAAACTAATCAAGGAGAGAAGCAACCTAGAACGAAGGAGACATTTCCCGACAGCACAACTAATCCCAGTGGAACTACTTTCCTGCAGAAGTTGTGAGTGCTCCAATACTGGATTTTTTTTTGGTCTGAAATGGTATAGGTTTCCCTGCTTGAGCAGGGTGTTGGGCTGTAGTGGTTAGAATGCAGCATTGCAGGATCACTCTGCCCACTGCCAGGAGTTTGATCCTGACGGGCTCAAGGTTGACTCAGCCTTCCATCCTTCTGAAGTCAGTAAACTGTCTGGTTTGGTTCTGCAACCCAACAGGACAGACACAGACTTCAGAGGATAATTAGGACTGCAGAAAAAAAACAATTATTACCCACCTGCCTTCAATGGAGGACCTGTATACTGCATGGGTCAAAAAGAGGGCTGTGAAAATATTTACAGACCCCTCACATCCCGGACATAAACGGTTTCAACTCCTTCCCTCAAAATGACGCTATAGGGCATTGCACACCAGAACAAGTAGACACGAGGACAGTTTTCCCCCCGAAAGCCATCACTCTGCTAAACAAATAATTCCCTCAACCCTGTTCAACTATTACAAAGTGTGCACTATTATTACTGCTAATCTTCTCATCCCTCCTTATTACCCATCCCCTCCCACTTGTGATTGTAGGACTGTAACTTTGTCTCTTGTATCCTTACGATTTATATTGACTGTTTCCTAGTATGATTTTATTGTTGATTGTACCCTATGACTATCATTAAATGTTGTACGTTATGATTCTTGATTCTTAACTAATATATCTTTTCTTTTATGTACACTGAGAGCATATGCACCAAAGACAAATTCCTTGTGTGTCCAATCACACTTGGCCAATAAAGTATTCTATTCTATTCTATTCTATTCTATTCTATTCTATTCTATTCTATTGAGTACCCAGATTGTTGGGGGCAATAGGCTGATTCTGTAAACCGCTTTGAAAGGGCTGTAAAGCACTATAAAGTGGTATATAAGTCTAAGTGCTATTGCTATTGGACTAGAAAACCTCCAAGGTCCTTTTCCAACTCTGTTATTCTGTTATATCTCTTTAAAAAGTTTTTTAAATTGATATCTTGGTTTCCCAAAGGTGGTGATGATAATGATGTCTCACTATTCCATTAGAAGAAAAAAGTGATGTGAAGTTGAGCTCACTTTTTTGGAAAAAAAACAACAACAGCATAACAGAGTTGGAAGGGATCTTGGAGCCAGTTCTGACCAGTTCTGGAGAACCGGTAGTGGAAATTTTGAGTCGTTTGGAGAACCGGTGGTAACCTTCCCCCAGGAGTGGGAAGGCAATGGAGATTTTACAGTATCCTTCCCCTGCCATGCCCACCAAGCCACGCCAACAGAACCGGTAGTAAAAAAAATTGAATCCCACCACTGCCTTGGAGGTCATCTAGTCCAGGGGTCTCCAACCTTGGCAACTTTAAGACTTGTGGACTTCAACTCCCAGAATTCCACAGCCAGCTGGCTGGAGTTGAAGTCCACAAGTCTTAGAATTGCCAAGGTTGGAGACCCCTGTTCTAGTCCAATCCTCTGCTCAAGTAGGAGACCCTATATCATATCAGACAAACAATTATTCAATCTCTTCTTCCAGTGATGAAGCATCTACAGCTTGCTATCAGGAGTCCGGCAGTTACCCCCATTTAAATCATGAATCTCGAGCCAAACTTCCAAAACTTCAAAAGGATTTATTGGGAGTTAACATGTCCGGCACTGCCTGGGTATAGCCGACTCTGAGACACTGTCACCCTTGACCCTGATTTTCCCCCACCCCCTGGGTGTATCGTAATTCATAGTCTCCAATGGGACACATCCATAGCCCAGAGTCATCAATCATGCTCTCCAGTTAGAATTTTGCGCGGCAGAAACTTGAGTCATCTAGTTACTGTCTTTGAAAACATTTATGGATTGCCGTTTCAGTTTGCAAGCTGCTACACTGCTCCCCCCTCCCTTTCTGTTGGCAACTCTAAACAGACCATAGAAATATTTTATGAGTTAACATTTAAAAATGTCCAGTGATGGAGCATCCACAACTTCTGGAGGCAAGATGTCCCACTGATTAATTGTTCTGACTGTCAGGAAATTTCTCCTTAGTTCTAGGTTGCTTTTCTCCTTCGTTGGTTTCCATCCATTGCTTCTTGTCCAGCCCTCAGGTGCTTTGGAGAATAGCTTGACTCCCTCTTCTATGTGGCGGCCTCTTAGATATTGGAACACTCTTGGGTTTCAAGGGAAATGCCAGTTTGGGCATCTCTGATGGGAGCCCTTTCCTTCAGCCCATCGCTAAGTCTCCTTCCCCCCATTTAGGTGTGTCTGACCTTGACCGCCAAACGCATGGCTCGCAAAAACTGCTTGGTGAAGAACTTGGAAGCTGTGGAAACCTTGGGTTCCACCTCTACCATCTGCTCGGACAAGACAGGGACCCTGACTCAGAACCGAATGACTGTTGCTCACATGTGGTTTGACAACCAGATCCACGAGGCTGATACCACCGAGGATCAATCTGGTGAGGATTATTGGGGTGGAGCGGAAGAGATTACAAAGATCCTTTTCCTACCTTGCATTAGGAAGAGTTGACAGATGACCTCTTTGCAAGGTGAAAGAATAGGAAGCTGAGCGGGTTTCATGTCTTCTTGGGATCTCTAGCTTAGCTCTAGATCGGGGGTCTCCAATCTTGGCAACGTTAAGACTTGTGGACTTCAACTCCCAGAATTCTGAGAGTTGAAGTCCACAAGTCTTAAAGTTGCCAAGATTGGAGACCCCCGATCTAGAGTCACGAAAGATGCTCCCAAGTTTTGCTTTGTATGGAGAGAATTATGTGCAACAGAACTGAGAAAGGCATTATGTAGAACCTTGACTGAAATTCCATCTTCCTCTTGTTCACAATTTCTCCCTTACTCTTTCTCCTTCACCCAATTTCCCCTTTTCTCCCTGGTGTCAAAGAGTGGGTTTAATGTCAGGGTTCCAAGTAATAAATCCATTGCAAGCAAGACTCCGAGCCGTTGAGTTCTTCAAATATTGCTTTTATTGGAAATACCATGTTGGCACATATCTGGTGAAAAACCGACTCTAAAAACTCCCCGCGTTTTTCACCGCATTAAAAGTAACAGATTTTCTACTTTCTCAAAATGATCGGTCACGTGCTCCAATCATTGTACAGTCCGACAACCGGGTGGCACCACTCCACCTTTGTCCTTCCAGGTGTGAGAATGTCCTTGGTTCCCAAGAGAAAGGATTTTGTTTCGACTACAGAAATCCTTCTATCTCAAATTCCCCCCTCCCTGATCCTCAGCTCCAGTGCAGCAACACTGAAGCAGATGATATGGCTTTGGTCAGGACAGTTTCGTGGTTGACACCTAGCCTCCAGTTCAAGTTATTTCTTTTCTTAACGTCCTAGAACAGTGTTGGTGAACCTTTTCGGTGCCGAATGCTGAAATAGGAGTGTTCTGACCCAGCCAAATTCCCCGAGAGCAAACACAGATAAATTCAGGAACTCAAACTTTCATGGCTTTAATCTACAAATAAACCTCTTTGTAGATAACAGATGGCTTGCAGCCAATTAGTCCAATTAGAAAAACCTTGGCAGAAATCTTCAAATAAATCAGAGTCTGTAATCACCACACTGAGTCCTTTGAACTTTTTTGCCTTTTGCAAAGACAAAAACCTTTTGAAACCAGGCTTATATTCCCTAGAGGGAGGGGCCATTACATTGCATCCCTACTCCCAAGTCGTCTGTGCAGCTTCAGCTGTTCTCTTCTGCGAATCATCCTGCGCTCACGCACACTTGGCACAGGCTCCTCGGGAACCTCCTCATCACTGCTGCCAGCCCCCACCATCCCTGAAGGCAGCAGTCCACTCCCTGATGGTCCCGGCCCCTCCTCCGAGTCCTTGCTCTCCTCCACCATCTGCACCTGCTGCCGGCTAACCACAACAGGGAGCATGTGCACGGGGGAGCACCGGAAACTGGAAAAGCAGTTCCCCGCCACGCATGTGCACACCGGGAAGCTCAGCTTCCGGTTTCCGGCATGAGCACTGGCCACCTGGTGTTCCAGTTTCTGGTGCGTGTGCGTGCGTGAAGACCAGCTGGCCCATGTGCATGTGTGTGCCAGAAACCAGAAGCCCAACTTCCCAGCATGCACATACGCACTGGGGAGCTGCTCTTCCAATTTTCGGCACTCCCACATGCTGGCCGGCATACATGCTCATGCCATAACACGGAAGAGCAACAGGAGATGGCTAGCATGCTCGGAGAGACGTGCCATAGGTTCACCATCATGGTCCTAGAACTTCACTCCTCACCATCTTCCTTTATTTTTCATTGCAGGCACGGCCTTTGATAAGAGCTCCGCCACCTGGGTGGCTTTGTCTCACGTTGCTGGTCTTTGCAACCGAGCAGTCTTCAAGGGAGGTCAAGAGAATGTGCCCATCCTCAAGGTGAGTGGAGGAGACATCAGCTGGGCCCTAGAAAAATGGAGAAGGGTCATTGTGCTGGAGATAAGGACTAGGTGAAGATGTGAGGGTCGAAGGTCAAGTATCATAAAAAATATGTTACTTTCTATTTGCATGACGAAAGAGGAGAACCTGAAAATAGATCTTGCTGGATCAGGCCTAGATCCAAATTACTTGGTGGCCCACCTGATACATTTAGGAAACTCCTCCAGTAGGAGGGATAAAGATCATCTGTTGTTGCTCACATGCACTCTCTACATAGAAGTAGACTGACTCCATGCCTGGAAGCTTCACTTGGTCATCAGGTCTGGTACCAGGGGTGGGATTCAGCCAGTGTAACAACCGGTTTGGTGAGCGTGCGCTTTGCACACGCACGCACAGTGGTGGGATTCAAATTTTTTTTTTTACTACCGGTTCTGTGGGTGTGGCTTGGTGGGCGTGGCAGGGGAAGGATACTGCAAAATCCTCATTCCCTCCCCACCCCCACTAACCTGCTTTCCAGCTCCATTCTCCCGTGCAGGGCAACCAAAGAAGACCCAGCCGATCAGCTGGGACTCGATGGGAGGCAGAGAATAGACGGGGGCAGGGCCAGTCAGAGGTGGCATTTGCTGGTTCTCTGAACTACTCAAAATGTCCACTACTGGTTCTCCCGAACTGGTCCGAACCTGCTGAATACCACATCTGCGCACGCAGCATTTGAAAACCGCCCATTTTTGGCTCTAAAACTTCTGCCGCAGGCCTGGTGATTGGAACAGCTGAGATGTGGCCAACTGCTTGGCCGCACAAATCAGCTAGGCTGCAAAAATAACAGAAATAAAGGGAAGACTAGGGCAAGAGTTGGTGGGCGGGGCCCAACTAATCGCTGGAACTACCGGTTCATTTTAACTGATCCAAACCGGCTGAATCCCACTCCTGTCTGGTACCTTGCGATAGACTTTCCTCCAAGAGCTACACTGGACGTTTTTGAACCCATCTAAGCTAGCAGCCCATGTTCTCCTAGGGCAGGGGTTCCCAACCGGGGGTGCGAGACGATATTCCAGGGGGTGTGAGAAAAGTCCAGGTAAATAATAGGATGTTGGCTATACGTTGGCATTTTTATTTATTATGCAATGGATTAACTTTGTTTTCATTTTAGAGTTAAGTATCGTTATTTAGTGGCCGTCACATACATAGCTGACAAGATTCAATCTTACCATATATTTAACGCGTTCAGTAGTTCCTAAAGTCTAAATTTCAGGGGGCGCGAGGTTCGAGTGAAATTTCTTTAGGGGTGCGGGGCGAAAAAAAGGTTGGGGACCACTGTCCCAGGGCATCGCTTCCTACACTTATGAATGTTGTTAGTTCCATCCTTGGGGTGGTGAGGAGATGGGGAGTGATGGGGAGAGAAGGCCAGGCTGCATGTCCAAACACAGAACGTTAAAATGATCCTATTTCACCCCCAAGCGTGACGTAGCAGGAGATGCTTCTGAATCTGCCCTCTTGAAATGTATCGAGCTGTCGTCTGGATCTGTGAAGCTGATGAGGGAGAAGAACAAAAAAGTGGCAGAAATCCCCTTCAATTCCACCAACAAATACCAGGTATGGGTCCTTGAGTGTCCCTCAAAGAGGCTCTAGGGTTGGGTAACCTTTCATCTAAGCCAGGGGTGTCCAACCGTGGCAACTTTAAGGCTGATGGACTTCCGCTCCCAGAATTCCTGGTCAGCATCACTGTCTGGGGAATTCTGGGAGTTGAAGTCCACAGGTCTTAAAGTTGCCATGATTGGACACCGTTGATATCAACCGAAGTTCTTCTTGAATTAAAAAATAAAGCGAATCTAAGGGTGTTGAGCAGCAACAAACACTGAAGATGGCTTTTTTAGGTGTAGCTCGCATTGAAAACATATTTTGATTTCCAACGTTGTTTATTTTCTTACATAAAAAAAAAAAATAAAGAACGCATAGTAATTAGAACTATTTCGGCCTAATTTGGTTTTAGAATTAATACCATAGTAAGTACAGATGGTCCTCGACTTACAACAGTTCATTTAGTGACCATTCAAAGTTCTAATGGCACTGAAAAAAGCAACATAGGACTGTCAACTCATAAAATATTTCTATGGTTGTTTTCGAGTTGCTAACAGAAAAGGAGCGGCGAAGGGGGTTTGAAAGAGCAGTGCAGCAGCTTGGAAATCAAAAGTGCATTCCGTAAATAGTTTTTCAAAGATAGTAACTAGGCGACTGAAGTTTCTGCTGTGCAAATCTCTAATTGGAGAACATGATTGATTACTCTTGGCTATGGATGTGTCTCATTGGAGAACATGAATTATGATATACGGGGGGGGGGGGAGAAACCAGGGTCAAGGGTGACAATGAATTATGTGTCTCAGAGTCGGCTACACCCAGGCAGTGCCAGACATGTTAACTCCCAATAAATCCTTTTTAAATTTTGGAAGTTTGGCTCAAGACTCATGATTTAATTGGAATAACTGCCGGGATCCTGACAACAACTTTGGCAGCCATCCCCCATGGTTACATTATCAAAATTCAGACACTTGGCAATTGACTCGTATTTATGACGGATGCAGCATTCAGGGGTCACGTGCTCTTCTTTCTGACAAAGCCAATGGGGAAGCCATATTCAATTAACAACCACGTTACTAACTTAACAACTACAGTGATCCACTTAACAACGGTGGCAAGAAAGATCACAAAACAGTGCGAAACTCACTGAACACGTCTCACTTAGCAACAGAAGTTTTGGGCTCAACTTTAAATTCAATCATAAGCAGTAATTAGAACTATTCTAATTTGAATCCTCCAACCCTTTTTTTAAAAAAAAGAAAAACAACAACCATATACAAAAGAAGAAGAAAAATGCATAATTTGGAAGCTTGGATTCATTTATCATGAAACGTGTATCTGGCCAGCTTTGTATATCAGAACCGTCCTGCTTATGGTTCTCCATTCTCAAGTTGTAGAGCCAATAAAGTCCTCACATTCTGGGAATCTCAGGCCTCTCAGCTTTAATCCCCATCTTTTACGCCGACATATGGAAAGGATTAGCTAGGATTCCCAGTGTGCTGTGACCTGGAATAAAATTGGCAAATCATTTCCAGAGAGAGAGAAGGGGTGGTTGCTTCTATGTAATATTGATATGCATTGCAGCTATTGTTGCATAGGTCCAAATCCAGCCGACGTTGGCTAGCATCGGATGGCTGATGTAATATTTACCGAGATGGTTGTGCCAAAAGCGCTTGTTCAAACGGCAACTGGATTTTGTTTTGGTTATTTTTCCCTCTTGAAGACGTTTCGCTTGACATCCCAGAAGTTTTTTCAGTTCATGAACTGAAGATGCTTCTTGGATGAGAAGCGAAACGCCTTCAAGAGAAAAAAAAACAAAATCCAGTTGCCTTTTGGAAAAGCACTTTTGGGACACCAATGTAATGTTGTTGTTGCTTTTTCCAGGGCGTGATAAAACAAACCAAGATGATTGTCACATGCAATCCCAACTTTCGAAGAGAATATTTGCAGCTCAGGGCTGAATGGTGGAGATCCTTGGTGCACTCTGACCTTGGTGGTTTTCTGGCAGGCGTTTTGTTACCACACTAGGGAACATTATCAGTACGCTGTAACAAAACCACCAAGCACAGAAGAGCACAAAGGACCCTCCCAAGCAATATAAACTTTGCCTGTTTTTATAGGCATCACATTTTGTCACTCTGTGTTTCGTTCCATGAGTTTAATTCAGTTTACTTTATTGTCATTGCACCTCGTACGATGCCATCTTCAGTGTACATTGTAACTATAAAAATAAAACACAAACACACATCCTTCGCCTTCTATACAATTGAATTGAAAACCCCTGATATTGATTCATATTGCACTATATACAGTAGAATTCAATATAGTTACTGCTCTGGGGATAGAAGCTGTTTTGCAGCCTATTTGTCCTTGTTTTTATTACCGTGTTTCCCCGAAAATAAGACCCTGACTTATATATATATATTTTTGCCACCAAAAAGGCACCAGGTCTTATTTTCGAGGGACGTCATCCACTGACTAACCTCACTTGTGCGTGTCGCCCCCAGCCTCCTTTTCGCTGTCAGAGGCTTTCAGGAACTTCTTCTTCTGTGGCCATCAAGGCTTTCCTGAAGGCCTCTGCAGCCGATAACAGAGCTCTGGATCGATCTGGATCTTTCTTATCAGCTGCAGATTCCTTCAGGAAAGCCTTGCCAGCCTTGCTGGCTGTAGAAGAAATGGGCCGGCAAGGCAGGTATCAGGGTGTGCGAAGCCTGGCTACAACTGCCCAAAGGTAAGTAGTAGGGCAGCTCCACCCCCCCCAATCCCCACCCTAGCTTAATTTTGACCTGTGCACTCTGGAGTGGGTGGGATCTTAATTAGGGCTTATTTTGGGGGTAGAGCTTATATTGGTAAACATCAAGCTAGGACTTACTTTCAGGGTAGGTTGTATTTTCAGGGAAACAGGGTATTATCCTGTACCGTCTGCCAGATGGTAATAGAGCAACCTGTGTTAAACAGTCTCTTCTCCTGTTTTAATCTGGGAATGTTCTTTGGATCCTGAGAGATTTCTGCTCCCGTTGCAGCTCTCAATTCACGAGACAGAAGATCCCAACGATAACCGCTACCTGCTGGTGATGAAGGGGGCCCCTGAGCGTATCCTGGACCGATGCTCCACCATTCTGTTCCAAGGCAAAGAACAGCCTCTTGATGAAGAATTGAAGGAAGCTTTTCAGAATGCCTACCTGGAGTTGGGAGGACTTGGAGAGAGGGTGCTCGGTAGGAATGGCTGGGGGAGTGGATGGAGGGTGGTTGGAAGGACTAAAGGAGGCAAGACGTCCATGGGCAGAAGGGCTAGGTATCATACAACATCTTGGAGAAGTCATTGGAGGTTTTCTTTTTTTCTTTTTAAGAAAAAAGCCAGCGAGAAGTCAGGGACCCTCTGAAGAAGCTTAGATATTTCAGAATCCAGATGTTTCAAGATGGGTAGATGACAACATGACAAATCATGACCTCAAAATTGAAGGGAGGGACCGGTTTGGAAAAAACTCAGCAGCACTTTTTTGTACGGCTGTTGATAAAAATAGGATCACCAATAGGATCGCCAACGTCCGTGATGGATATGGAAGAAGGAGGAGGAGGAGGAGGTAGAAGAAGGTGACAACACTCTTTAGTTAGGGAAGGAGGCTTCATTGAAAGGGGCCCCCAAGCTGTGCTGGAGGATTCTGTGACCATCAGACAAGCATTAAAGAAGTTTGGTCGTGACTTAGAGCAGGGGTGTCCAACCTTGGCAATTTTAAGACTTGTGGACTTCAACTCCCAGAATTCCTCAGCCAGCCATGCTATCTGGGGAATTCTGGGAGTTGAAGTCCACAAAGTTGCTAAGGTTGGAGACCCCTGGCTTAGAGGGTTGTGCGGATCAAGTTCTTATGGCTTTATAATGCATGGTGAATAGAGTAGAGTAGAGTAGAGTAGAGTAGAGTAGAGTAGAGTAGAGTAGAGTAGAGAAGAAAGAGAAGAGTTGGAAGGGACCTTGGAGGTCTTCTAATCCAACGCCCTGCTTAGGCAGGAAACCCTACACCACTTCAGATAAATAGTTATCTAGTCTCTTCTTAAAACCTTCCAGTGTTGGAGCATTCACAACTTCTGGAGGCAAGTTGTTCCACTGGTTAATTTTTCTCACTGTCAGGAAATTTCTCCTTAGTTCTAGGTTGCTTCTCTCCTTGATTAATTTCCACCCGTTGCTTCTTGTCCTGCCTTTAAGGTGTTTTGGAGAATAGCTTGACTCCCTCTTCTTTGGGGCAGCCCCTGAGATATCGGAACACTGCTATCATGTCACCCTTAGTCCTTCATTTCATCAGACTAGACATACCAGACATTATGACTTAATGCAGCCTTTTGCAACCTGGATACACAGCAGGCCGGTGGAATTCAGTTCTCAGAGTTTTCAGCAATGGCCACGCTGACTAGGGAATTCTGGGAGTTGAAATCCAAACCTCTTCATTCTGCCAAGGTTGAGAAACACTGGCCTAGACTGTTATCTCAGAGCCAATCCTGAATGGTTTACTTTACACTGGGGTGTCTGTGCCTCTAGGGTACAACCAAAATCGTTGGCAAAGATCTGGCTATCCAGGTCTCCAAGTCAAGTTTTCTCTGTTTCTTTTTCCTGACCACCTTTTTTTCTCTTTCCAGGTTTCTGCCACTACTACTTGCCTGAAGAGCAGTATCCCAAAGGGTTCGCCTTTGACTGCGACGATGTCAACTTTTCCACCGACAACCTCTGCTTTGTGGGACTCATGTCCATGATTGACCCACCCCGTGCTGCTGTGCCCGATGCCGTGGGCAAATGCCGAAGTGCTGGCATCAAGGTAAAGCGGTTGTTTGAGTGAATTTCTGGACAGCTTTTCTGTGCATCCACTTTATCCAATTAAGAGAAGTTATCCGGCTCAAATGCAGGGATTTTGAAATCTCTTTATCTCAACTTTTGATACTCCAGAAGGCCAATTCGCTCTCCTAAGCAGACTTTTTAATTGTCTCCTAATAGTGAAAAGATCTGAAAGGGTCCATAGAAGGTCACTCAAACATCTGTGCCATAAATACATTCCTTTTCTGACCTCGGCTTCCCCAAAAAGCACTAAGCAGACTCTTTGCCCCAGCAAAACCCCTTTTAATCACCGAAGGTGAATTTCTTGCATTCACATTCAGCCAAAGGCCTAGCAAACAGTCTTTCATATATAATGAATATATATAATTATATATATATTTAGGAGCACAGGCCTTCTCTAGCCTGGAGTAAATATTTTCAAACGCAGTGCTGACAAGGAAGGGCTTGGCGCAGAGTCTCTAGGATGCACAGACAGATCTTCATTCGTTTGCAACGAACAAGTTGTTTCCTGCAAAAGCCCCCTCCTCTTTTAATCCCTGTGGGAGGGGCTATTCACCGCCCACCTGTGGCTTTACTCCCACATCAATCCTTAGTTTGTAATTGTTCTTTTCTTTTGGCAGCTCTGTGCATGCGCAGGCTGGGAACCGACTCCAGCTGCTCCCTGCCTCGCTGCTGTCCGACTCCAAAGGCAGCTGATGACTGTCAGAATGCCCTGGCCCCCATCTCTGCCTCTGATGCAGAGCCCTCATCCAAGCCTTCCTCAACTTCCAGGACTGGCCCATATTCCTTCCCAACCTCCTCATTTTCTGACTCTGCTGCCAGCTCCACTAGCCACCGGCGGGCCACAACAACTCCAATGCTCTTTTAATTAATCCGTTTATCTGCAGATTCCAAAATCCAAGGTCTTCCTTTTTGTCTTGAATTAATGAATGGATTGGCCCGAGGTTTGCATATTTGATGTGATGTCAATGGCAGCTTCTGGCTTGGATCAGACTGAAGATGTAGCAACCTTCAATTGTCTAGGACTTCTTAGAAACTCTTGGAGACCACCTTACCTCTTGCAATACTTCCAACTCTTAGAAGGAATTGGGTTGGGCAACTCATTCTGCTTCAGTGGACCGTCTTCATGTTCCCCAGGACTCCTTTGATAACCCTGCTTTCCCTCCGCAGGTGATCATGGTAACAGGTGACCATCCCATCACAGCCAAAGCCATCGCCAAAGGTGTTGGAATTATCTCTGAGGGAAATGAGACAGTGGAAGACATTGCTGCCCGGCTAAACATTCCTGTCAGTCAAGTCAACCCCAGGTGAGGGGGAACGTAGGAGAGCAGAGGGTCAACTTGTAGGTCTGGGGGGAAAGTAAGAGCTTCCAGGACATCATGGAACACAAAGGACAAAGTGTTGGGAAACAGAAAGGGGGCAAGGAAGTCGCATGAACGAGGCTATTTTACTTGGGTTCGTCACATTTTGAAATGGCTTTCTCGCTGAAGCTAGGCCCATCTCAGGCAACTTTCTAGACCTGTGAACTTCAACTCCCAGAATTCCTCAGCCAGCCATGCTGTCTGGGGAATTCTGGGAGTTGAAGTCCACAAGTCTTAAAGTTGCCAAGTTTAGAGACCTCTGGTCTAAGTCAAAGGTGTGCAATCTTGGCTACTTTAAGACTTGGGTGGACTTCAATTCCCAGAATTCCCCAGACAGCATGGATGGCTGAGGAATTCTGGGAGTTGAAGTCCACAAGTCTTAAAGTTGGAGACCCCTGACTTAGACAATACCAGAATTTAAGTTTTATTTTGTAACAGTGTATTGATTAGATATCTGTTTAGCTGAGTTGTCTCTCCCCTTCACTACTCTGTGTGGCCATTCAATAGATAGTTGTTGGATGGCATCTCCCAGAGGGCTGTAGTCATTCACCCCGATGAAACGTTGAAATGTAGTTGTGTTCTGGGGAATTCTTCGAAAAAGGCATGAAGACAAATAGAACCAAAACAGCATTGAAACGATGAAGCATAACAGTCCATAGTTAATACTCTCTCTGCATATGGAGAGGTCATGCTTGCCCTATCTACTGTCCTTTGTCTACCCAGAGATGCCAAGGCCTGTGTGATCCATGGGACAGATTTGAAAGACATGCCTACGGAGCAAATTGATGAAATCCTACAGAATCACACCGAGATCGTCTTTGCCCGTACTTCTCCACAGCAGAAACTCATCATTGTGGAAGGTTGCCAAAGACAGGTAGAGACTGAGAAGGACGTCCATCCAACCACGTCATGAGCCTATATCTCATTCCCACAGGCAAATCCCGTTAAAGTTGTCTTCTCTAGCTAGCAGGGAGTTCACACAGCTAACGAAGGACTTTCAGGGCAGGACAGTGCCATATGTGTAAAACCTATGCAACACAAAATGCGTTGATTTACACACTTGAGTGACCGAGAGAAGGATTTTGCTAGTCCCATAGCCTACAGATTCCATCAGCTTCTTCTTCTGAATCTTCACAACAGACAGGATTCAGCATGGAGGGACTAAAAATACTTTGAATGAGCAGAGAGACTCTCTTCCCTCAGCCCTGCCTTGACACCTCCCTCTGGCCTAGCTGGAGATTCCACCCCAGTTGACAAGACACACCCTAGTGTAGGTTGTCCTCATGGTGCTTTTTGCAAGAGGCACCTGGACTTTCTGGTTTTTCTTTGAAGACATTTCACTGCTCATTCAAGAAACTTCTTCAGCTCTGAAAAAGCTTCTTGGGTGAGAAGCCAACAGTCAACCAGAAAGTCCAATGGCAACAGGACTCTCTGGTTTTTCTTTGAAGACATTTCACTTCTCATCTATGAAGCTTCTTCAGCTCTGAAAAAGCTTCTTGGGTGAGAAGCCCACAGTCAACCAGAAAGTCCAATGGCAACTGGACTTTCTGGTTTTTCTTTGAAGACGTTTCACTTCTCATCTACGAAGCTTCTTCAATGCTGAAAGAAAAACCAGAAGGTCCAGTTGCCACTTGAAAAAAGCACCTTGGGGACAACCCTGACCTGGATGGACAGAGAATCTCCATAAACACCTAGTGTAGGTGAACGCACATATTTCCTACCGCCGTTTTCTCCCTCCAAACCATCTCTCCCATCTTCACCCAACCATCTTTTGCACAACAGCACCTGGCCTCTGTTTCTGACTCTGCCTTTCCCCTCCAGGGTGCAATTGTGGCCGTGACTGGGGATGGCGTCAATGACTCACCTGCCCTGAAGAAGGCTGACATTGGGGTCGCCATGGGCATCGCTGGCTCGGATGTCTCCAAACAGGCTGCTGACATGATTCTCCTGGATGACAATTTTGCCTCTATTGTTACTGGAGTTGAAGAAGGTAAAGCAAGGAGAGGCAGATTGGTTCCTTTCCCTCTAAAACAGACGGATTGAGGGTGGACCTCAGGTGTAGGTTCTGTTAATATCTTATTTCTGGGAGAAAGGTTATACAGGTCATCCTCGACCAGTGGTGGGATTCAAATTTTTTAGTACCGGTTCTGTGGCCGTAGCTTGATGGGCGTGGCTTGGCTTGGTGGGTGTGGCATGGCTTGGTGGGCGTGGCTTGGTGGGCATGGCAGGGGAAGGTTACTGCAAAATCCCATTCCCTCCCCATTCCAATAACCTGCTTTCCAGCTCCGTTCTCCTGTGCAGGGCAACAAATGAAGACCCAGCCGATCAGCTGGGACTCGGGAGGCAGCCAATAGATGGGGTTGGTGGGGCCAGTCAGAAGTGGTATTTGCCGGTTCTCCAAACTACTCAAAATTTCCGCTGCTGGTTCTCTACCGTTGCTCGGTGAGAAGTTGTATCAGTGAGCTTTCGCCCCATTTTACAACTTTTCTTGCCACCGTTGTTAAGTGAATCACTGCTGTTGTCAAATGAGCAATGCGGCATTGATTCACTTACCAACGGTGAAGAAGAAACATTGAAAAAGGGAGCAAAGCACACTTCACAAATGTCTCACTTAGCGCGTAAATTCTGGGCTCAGTGATGGTCATGAGGACCACCTCTAGGAGTGGGTGAGAGTTACTAACCCTGTGCGGGAGGGGAGGAGAAGCAGCTTGTGAGCCACGGGGGCGCAGTGGTTAGAGTGCAGTGCTGCAGGCTACTTCTGCTGACTGCCAACTGCCTGCAATTTGGCAGTTCAAATCTCCCCAGGCTCATGGTTGACTCAGCCTTCCATCCTTCTGAGGTTGGTCAAATGAGGACCCAGATTGTTGGGGGCAATTATGCTGACTCTGTAAACCACTTAGAGACGGCTGTAAAAAGCACCGTGAAGCAGTATATAAGTCTAAGTGCTTATTGCTCTTCCTTTTCCCCTTCCTTCCTCCCTCCCTCCCTTCTGTGGTGTGCAATGGTCAGAATGCAGTATTGCAGGCTAACTCTGCCGACTGCCAGCGGTTCGATCCTGACCATCTCAAGGATGACTCAGCCTTCCATCCTTCCGAGGTCGGTAAAAGGAGGAACCAGATTGTTGGGGGCAATCATGCTGACTCTGTAAACTGCTTAGAGAGGGCCGCAAAGCACTGTGAAGCGGTATATAAGTCTAAGGGCTATTGCTATTGCACCAATGGAGCAGAAATCCGACTGGGGTTGACTTTATGTGAAGGCAACTTCTCCTGATCCTCATTCTTTCCCCATTTGTCTCACACCAGGGCGCCTAATTTTTGACAACCTGAAGAAATCCATTGCCTACACCTTGACCAGCAACATCCCAGAGATTACTCCCTTTCTGCTCTTCATCATGGTCAACATCCCACTGCCTCTGGGCACCATCACTATCCTTTGCATTGACTTGGGGACTGATATGGTGAGTTCTCTCCCTTACATCCCTTCAACCTCCAACATCCAAGCGCTTCATCCTTTGCCTCCTCTTTGCGAGGCTTTTCACAGGTAGAAGGGGGCCCTCCATAGATTCCTTCTGTGCCAGGATTCAGAACCTGAACTCGGTCCTTCATTAGCCTGGGACCGGTTTCGGTTGAAGGTGTCAAGGAACAGAGACTGTGCGCTTCTTCGTGCAAATGAATCCAGTGCAAATAAGAGCCAGTTTGGTCTAACGGTTAAGGAGGCAGGCTAGAAACTGGGAGACTGGGAGTTCTAGTCCCGTCTTAGACATGAAAGCCGGTGGGTGAATTTGGGGCAATCATCAGGAGGTGGTGAGTTCTAGTTCCACTTTAGGCATAAAAGCCAGTGGGGGTGATTTGGGGCAGTGAACAGGATACTGGGAGTTCTAGTCCTGTCTTAGGCATGAAAGCGAGTGGGTGACTTTGGGGCAATCATGAGGAGATGGTGAGTTCTAGTCCTGCTTTAGGCATGAAAGCTGAGTGACTTTAGGCTAATTCCTCTTTCTCGGGCCAAACCATTTCATAGGGTTGTTGTTATAGGGCAAACAGGAGGAGAAAGAAGTATTAGTTATATTCACCACCTTGAATCATTTATAAAAAGTAACAAAGGTGGAATATACATAAATAATATGATCAAAATAGCACAAAGGAAACTTGTAGGCTAGTTAAATGACCTTCTGTCCCACAACTGAATTTCATGTAAGGAATCTTGCCACCTTCTCACACTGGGGTCTCCATCTTGGCAACTTTGAGACTTGTGGACTTCAACTCCCAGAATTCCTTGGCCTTTAAGAAATCCACAAGTCTTAAAGGTGCCAAGTTTGAAGACCCACTGCTCAAGGATCTTGGGAACTATAATTCTTACCACCAAAATTCTCTTGTTAACTTTTGTGGACAGATACATCTAATACACAGCTTAAGTGTATTAGCTGTGGGTTTGACTTAATATTTACAACCTGAGCAGGAAACCGAGGGAAGGAATCATGTTTCTCACGGAGGTTGACCCTGGCATGTCTTTGAAAAGAATGAATAGAGGAGTCAAAAAAAGGAAAGGGAAAAGCATGGCAAAAGAAGACACAGAATTTGGGGGAAATGGCCCGAAGAACTCTGATCTTTCATTCTGGTCCTTGAGGTCCCCAAACTTGGCAATTTTAAGACTTGTGGACTTCAATTCCCAAAATTATCCAGCTGGCTGGAGAATTCTGGGAGTTGAAGTCCACAAGTCTTAAAGTTGCCACGTTTGGAGACCTCTGAGCTAAACCTTCAGGTGTAAGACAAAACCTGTGATCTAGCAATCTGTGCCATCTCCATTCTTGGTTTTCCCACCAGGTGCCTGCCATCTCCTTGGCTTACGAAGCAGCTGAAAGTGACATCATGAAGCGTCAGCCCCGAAACCCCAGGACTGACAAGCTGGTGAATGAACGTCTCATCAGTATGGCCTACGGGCAGATTGGTGAGTCAGGTGCAGGCAACCCGGTGGGATGGCCTCAGAAGTTGATTTTAGGAGATGGGTTGGGCAGGGCTGGCCTTGTCACAATAACGGGATTTTTACCTAGGGCATTAAGTCACTAAGTTAGACATTTCTTAAGTGTGTTTTGCCCCATTTTATGACAGTTCCTGCCACTGTTGTTAAGTGAATCAGTGTAGTTGTTAAGTTAATAACATATGTCAACTCATAAAACATTTTATATACACGTTTTATAGTTTACAACAGAAAGAAGGGGGGGATTTTCAAAGAGCAGACGGCAGAGTGGAATCGAAAGTACATTCTATTCATATTTTCTTCAAACACTGATTAGATGACTGAAGCTTCTGCTGCGCAAAAATCTAATTGGAGAGCTTGATTGATGACTCTTGGCTATGGATGTTTTTTGTTGGATGATACACTCAGAAGGGTGGAGGGACAAGGGTGACAGTGAATTACGTATCTCAGAGTCGGCTACGCCCAGGCAAATGCCGGCATGTTAACTTTTAATAAATCCTTTGAAGTTTTGGGAGTGTGGCTTGAGGCTCATGATTTAATTGGAGTAACTGCCGGAATCCTGACAACATAGTTGTTAAGTGAATTTGGCTTCCCCAGTGATCTGGCTTGTCCAAGGGTTGCAAAAGGTAACCCCCATGACTTTGGGACACAGCAAAGGTCATAAGTACAAACTAGTTACCAAGCACCTGAATTTTGATCACATGATCACAGGGGTGCTACAAAGGTCGTAAGTGTGAAAAATGGTCATAAGCTGGGTGGTTTTTTTTGGGGAGTTCTAAGAAGTCTATACAGTTGTGGAGGTCGAGAAAGGATTTCCTCAACTCTCAAAATTCCTTTTGCAGGAATGATTCAGGCTCTGGGAGGGTTCTTCTCCTATTTTGTGATCTTGGCTGAGAACGGGTTCCTGCCCTCTGTTTTGGTTGGCATCCGTCTTACATGGGACAACCGGTCAATCAATGACCTGGAGGATTCATATGGGCAGCAGTGGGTAAGTAGAGGAAAGGGGTAGAACCACATTCTGGATCGCTTACAGAAAGGATGGCTGAGATCCAATCCCTGCGAAGTGTTTTTATTTAGATGAGTTTATAGAACACGGTGCCAGATGTGTTTTTAGATGTTCTTCCTCCGGGAGTTTCTGCCTATATATATATATATATATATATATATATATATATATATATTCATTTCATGTCTGGTAATAGATCATGGACGTTTATGATTCTAGCTGCCTCATGAAAATATATTTTGCAGTGGCGATGTTGCAACAGATGAAGAAGTTGGTATCTTTTGAGGACATTGTTTTCAAGACTGTATTGTGTCATTGTCTTTTGCTGAGAATGAATATTACACCTCGAAGAGAGGGAGGGGGGAGAGAGAGAGAGAGAGAGAGAGAGAGAAAGAGAGAGAGAGAGAGAGAGAGAGAGAGAGAGAGAGGTTGATGTTCCCCTCTGCAGCAGATGCCTTGAGTTATGCAGGGTTTCAGTTTAAATACCTTTCACTCAAACTGTGTCTTTTTTGGTCTCCATCATTTGCTGGGTGCTGGTCCTTGGAAGGGCGATCGAATTCCAGAACTGGATTTAAACGCCACTGAGGCCCTAAGCTGCGGGAAGGGATAGACACTGTATTTGGCAAGCGCTAAAAGAGAAGGAAGTTGTGTAAGAGCCAAATTTGGCAAGTCTGCTGCCCAGATGCAGAACAAACCCGTGATGGGCCAGGAAGGGCCCGCTTTAGACACATCGCGTCACACGGGATGTGAAGGCCTACGGAAACAAAGCACATCTTATTTAATCAAGATGGCGTAAGCCCTATAGGAGAGCTGAATTAACGGGAGTTATAATAAAAGCAGGGATGCAGTGGCTCAGTGGCTAAGACGCTGAGCTTGTCAATCAGAAAGGTCGGCAGTTCGGCGATTCGAATCCTTAGCGCTGCGTAACAGCGTTACTTGTCCCAGATTCTGCCAACCTAGAGTTTGAAAACATGTAAAAATGCAAGTAGAAAAATAGGGACCACCTTTGGTGGGAAGGTAACAGCGTTCCGTGCGCCTTCGAAGGCGTTTTGTCATGCTGGCCACATGACCACGGAGACGTCTTCGGACAGCGCTGGCTCTTCGGTTTAGTTGTAACGGAGATGAGCACCAGCGCCCCCTAGAGCTGGAAACAACTAGCACGCATGTACGAGGGGAACCTTTACCTATCATAAAAGCCCAACCAATGAATCACATTCTGAAATTTACAAATTTACAAAATAACAGAGTTGGAAGAGACCTTGGAGGTCTTCTAGTCCAACCCCCCCGGCTTAAGCAGGAGACCTTATATCATTTCAGATAAATGGTTATCCAGTCTCTTCTTAAAAACTTCCAGTGTTGGAGCATTAACTTCTGGAGGCAAGCAGTTCCACTGGTTAATTGTTCTCCCTGTCAGGAAGTTCCTTCTTAGTTCTAGATTGCTTCTCTTCTTGATGAGTTTCCCTCCATTGCTTTTTGTCCTGTCTTCAGGTGCTTTGGAAAATAGGTTGACCCCCTGTTCTTTGTGGCAGGCTCTGAGATATTGGAACATTGCTATCGTATCACCCCTAACTCCTCCTTTTCATTAAACTAGACATGCCCAATTCCTGCAACCCTCCTTCATATATTCTAGTCTCCAGGCCCCTAATTATCTTGGTTGCTTTTCTCTGCATTCTTTCCAGAGTCTCAACATTCTTTTCTATATCGTGGCGACCAAAACTGGTGCAAATATAGTCTTACCAAGGCATTATAAAGTGATCCTAAAACTTCAAGTAATTTTGATTCAGTCCCTCTGTTAATGCAGCCTAGGGACTGCATTGGCTTTTTTCCTCAGCTGCAGCACAATGCCGGCTCACACTCAAGTGGTGATCCCACTAGAATTCCAAATTCTGAGAGGTTCCTTCAGACGGTGGATCCCTAAACTTGGTTTAGTTTATCCTTGATCCAGCTTGGCGACCGATAGATATTGCCAACGTCGCTCAGATTAATTTGAAACGGAGACCCTTTGCTGAAGTAACAGCACAACTGCAGCAGCTGCCACACACTGTGGGGAGTGAGTGTAGGAGAAAGGGAAAAAGCAGGAACTTCCATCTCCCCCGATACCCCACCAAGCGTCTAATTTTGAGCTGAGAGAGAGTGTGGGTTGTTCTGCAAGGAAGGAAGAGGGTGCGGATCAGTGGTGGTTGTTAGGATATGTAACCCTTGTATAAAAAGGATATGCACACGGAAAACGGTTTATGAGTCCAATAAACAGTCCATGTCATACACGTTTTTAACAGTCCAGAAATATCCAGTTATAAAGTCTTCTTACCGGTTCCGTGTCTTTTACAGCAGACAAATATCAAACCATAATAGAACAAATAACCTTCGATATCAGCAGAATATCAAAATGAACAGGGTTAGTCAGTATTGGTCCGTAGTCAATAAGTATCAAGAGAGATCATCAGTGCAAAAGAGAAATAAAATTAAACCATGATCTATAGCTCCCTCTTATGGCAACTTGTAGCATAATTGACCAACCAGAACACAGCATAATACTTGTAGTTTATATATTGTCAACCCAACTATGTTATTTACATATACATAACAGTGGTATTCTACCAGTTCAGCCCGGTTCTGCCAAGCCGGTAGCGGTGATGAGCAGCGGAGATTGAACCGGTTCTCTTGGGCCCACCCGCCATAATCACCTTTATCCTCTGCTATTGAAGGGCAGCTGCTTTGCGCGGCACAGTAGAGTGCCGCGCGGCAGCTGCTGAAGCGACCGGGAGAGTGCAGGCTTGCAGGAGGTGAGTTGGAACGCCTCTGCACTGCACAAAGTGTGCACACAAAGTGTGTGCATGCACATAAAGCCCACCCACCAAACCGGCGGTAATACTTTTTGAATCCCACCCCTGGTGCAGATGTTTGATTCCCTGCTGTGTTCCTCCTAGACTTACGAGCAACGCAAAGTGGTGGAATTCACCTGCCATACCGCCTTCTTCGTCAGCATCGTGGTGGTGCAGTGGGCCGACCTGATTATTTGCAAAACCAGAAGGAATTCCGTCTTCCAGCAAGGCATGAGGTATGGGGGCTGCTGGGTTTTCCTGTTTGCCAAAGAAACAGGTGAGTCAAGTCCAGGCAACCTGGTGGGATGGCCTCAGAAGTTGACTTTAGGAGATGGGTTGGGCAGGGCTGGCCTCGTCACAATAAGGGGATTTTTACCTAGGGCATTAAGTCACTAAGTTAGACATTTCTTAAGTGTGTTTTGCCCCATTTCACGACAGTTCCTGCCACTGTTGTTAAGTGAATCAGTGCAGTTGTTAAGTTAATAACATATGTCAACTCATAAAACATTTTGTATACACGTTTTATAGTTGACAACAGAGAGAAGGGGGGGAGTTTCAAAGAGCAGGTGGCAGAGTGGAATTGAAAGTATGTTCCATTCATATTTTCTTCAAAGACTGATTAGATGGCTGAAGCTTCTGCCGCGCAAAAGTCTAATTGGAGAGCATGATTGATGACTCTTGGCTATGGACGTTTTTCATTGGATGATACACCCAGAGGGGTGTGGGGGGGAAGCAGGATCAAGGGTGACAGTGAATTACATATCTCAGAGTTGGCTACACCCAGGTAAATGCCTGACCATAAATCTTCTTTAGTTTTGGGAGTATGGCTCGAGGCTCATGATTTAATAGGAGTAACTGCCGGAATCTCGACAACATAGTTAAGTGAATTTGGCTTCCCCAATTATTTGGCTTGTCCAAGGGTTGCAAAAGATAACCCCCATGACTTTCCTGTTTGCCAAAGAAAACCAAGACGCGGAATCATCCCCAAATCTTAAGGGCAGGGGTGTCTAGTCCATGAAATTAAATGACTTAGCTTGATTGCCAGAAACATTAAAAAAAAAAGTTAAGCAGAAAATTCAAACTTATTTTAAAATGTTTTACTTATTGCCAGCAAAAAACCCAAAACAAAACAGGATGCACTTACAGGCTGCAGCCAGTTCTGCTTTCAGGAATGTGTCATTTGTTTATTTATTGAATTTATAAAGGTGTCTATCTGGAGTGGTGCAGTGGCCTACAGATGGAGTTCTCGCCTCACACAATCAGGAGGCTGTGAGTTCGATCCTAGGTAGAGGCAGATACTTCTCTCTCTGAGCACGAGAATATCTCTGCTGAACAAAACTCTGCATTGGTGACAGGAAGGGCATCCGGCCACTAAAAAAAAACACTCTGCTAGCTCCATTCAGTTGCCCGGACTCCACCCCCACAAGGGATTATGGGGTCTTTAAATGAAGAAGATGATGATGATAAAGGTGTTCATCTCAACCTTGTGATATTAGGCATCTCAAAAAAAAGACACAAAAAGATTGTAAAATTGTAATTGCCAATTGCTGCCAGAAAATAAGCCAGCTGGGCTGCCTGGTCTGGTTTTTGCCAGCAAGCAAAAGGAATAAGAGATGCTTTCATGGGGCTGGTATACAACGACGTCACTACTGAAGCCCTGCCTTACACAGTACAGTGTGTGACATGCGTACGTAGAAGAGGAGCTTACGCAGGGAAGTCAATGCAGGATGGGGTTTATCCTAATCTGTCCATCCCACTTTGCTGCAGGCACCTCTACCTATCAAACTACGCATGTTTAGGATTTATTTGTAATTTAGAAATTGCGAAAATCCCTATATGCAAGCATCAAGACTTCTCACTGGGAGCCATAGGCTGTTCCAGGATGGAACTGGGCCTGCAATTTGCGGTTCCAAGAACGTCTCTAACTCGGTTACTGAATTAACTCTGGTTTGGGATTACCCAAAGCCAGGATCGACCTAGTCCAGTGGAATGGCAATAGATAGATAGATAGATAGATAGATAGATAGATAGATAGATAGATAGCCAGGCGTAGAGTGCTGGGTGAAGGTAGCTCCTAGATTTTTCTCTCTGACTTGGTTGAACATCTGGGGACTCAGCCGTAATGTGCGAGGAAAGTGTGTTGCTTGATGGGAGGCGTGGCCCATTCAGGTACTAGGGTGATGGGGATTGTGCAGCAATGCCAATTTTAATGTGATTCAGAGCCTGTCTAAGTGCCGATGTTATTTTTTTTCCTTTCACAACCTATCAATCCATCTCTCCATCCATCTAATATAATCCTATCTCCATCCATCCACCCATCTGATATCATCCTATCCATCCATCTATCCATCTGATATCGTTTTATCTCCATACATCCATTCATCTATATCTTTCTATCCATCCATCCATCTCTCCATCCATCCATCCATCCATCCATATCTTCCTATCAATCCATCCATCTATCCATCTGATATCATTCTATCTCCATCCATCCATACATCCATTCATCTATATCTTCCTATCCATCCATCCATCTCTCCATCCATCCATCCATCTCTTCCTATCCATCCATCCATCCATCCATCCATCCATCTCTCCATCCATCCATCCATCCATCCATCTGATATCATCCTGTCTCCATCCATCTATCCATCCATCCATCCATCTGATATCATCCTGTCTCCATCCATCTCTCCATCCATCTCTCCATCCATCCATCCATCTCTCCATCCATCCATCCATCCATCCATCCATCTGATACCATCCTGTCTCCATCCATCCATCCATCCATCCATCCATCCATCCATCTATCCATCCATCCATCCATCTGATATCATTCTGTCTCCATCCATCCATCCATCCATCCATCCATATCTTCCTATCCATCCCTCCATCTATCCATCTGATATCATCCTGTCTCCCTCCATCCTCCATCCATCCATTCCCTCCTCTCCCTCTCCATCTCTTCTCCCCACTTCTCAGAAACAAGATCCTCATTTTCGGCCTCTTTGAAGAGACTGCCTTAGCCGCCTTCTTGTCCTACTGCCCCGGTATGGATGTGGCTCTCAGAATGTATCCTTTGAAGTGAGTACCAGCTTTTTATTTTTTTATTATTATTTTTTTTGGGGGGGGGGGAGGGCGACTTGTTGGGATCTAAAGGGCTGGGTGGGCCCTCACCTTCTTGGGCTGAGCGTCTGCGTTCTCTCCCCAGGCCCAGCTGGTGGTTCTGTGCTTTTCCGTACAGTTTCGTCATTTTTGTGTATGATGAAATCCGTAAACTCATATTGCGCCGTAACCCTGGAGGTAAGAGGGGGGCCCGGGAGCATGGCTGCGGGGTGGGGGGTGGGGGCTGAATGGGCTGCCAGGTTCACAGAAAGATCCCTGCCTACATAACAGAAGCTGTCAATCCTGGGGCTTTAAAATATTTTTAGTTCAAGATTTTTTTTCATTTATTGGTCATTTTGCAGACATTCCTAAGCAAAGTATGTTTTTATTTTGAGGAATTCGTGAACTAAATGACTCTCCTTTATTGTCCTGCACTTTGAGTCCTTTACTTTCCCTGTTCCTTTTTTTCATTTTTCCTTCCTTCCTTCCTTCCCTCCCTCCCTCCCTATTTTTTCTTTCTTTTCTTTCTTTTCCTTTTTTCCTCCCTCCCCCTCTTTCTGTCTTTTCCTTTTTCCTTCCTTCCTTCCCTCCCTCCTTCCTATTTTTTCTTTCTTTCCCTTCTTTCCTTCTTTCCTCCTCCCTTTCTCCCTTTTCTTTCTTTCTTTCTTTCTTTCTTTCTTTCTTTCTTTCTTTCTTTCTTTCTTTCTTTCTTTCTTTCTTTCTTTCTTTCTTTCTCTTTCTTTCTCTTTCTTTCTTTTTCTTTCTTTCTTCCTTCCTTCCCTCCCTCCCTCCTTTTTCTTTATTTTCCATTTTTCCTCCTTCCCTCTCTTTCTCTCTTTTCCTTTTTACTTCCTTCCCTCCCTCTCTCCTTCCTTCCTTCATATTTTTTCTTTCTTTTTTCCCTTTTCCTTCTTCCCTCCCCTCTTTTTCTCCTTCCCCTCCCCTTCCTCTCATTCTTCTCCCTTCTCCTTCTTTCTTTCCTTTCTCCCTCCCTTTATTTCCAAATGCAAGGCTCCGTTTCAAGGGCAGGGGTTGAGCTCCCCTTATCCACCGTGCAGAACCGAAGGCAATGTCTTCAGCTATCCCCCCCCCCCCCCCCGTTCTTCCCAACTGGCTGGTCCTTATTTGCATTACTTTCGTCCTCTTATCCAGGGGTCAGGGCGTGTGTTATAAATAAAGATTGGAAGAAACAGCCAGGAGGGGTCTGGGTCCTATTTGAAAGGGGTGGTGGCCTTCAAAAATGTTAGCAAAGGTTCTCTGCCCAGTTGCTGGGTGGGCGTGGTCATAGCAAGCGTGGTCTAGTTGGCCTCCTGCACCAAGGTGTGTGTGTGTGGGGTGTTTTTGCTCTCCCCGGGCTCCGGAGGCTTCCCCCAAGCCTCCGGGAGGACAAAAATGGCCTTCCTGGGCTCCGGAGGCTCTCCGGAAGCTGGAAACAGGCCCATTTCTGGCCTTCTCAAACTTCCGAGATGCCCCTTTTGCACCTTCCCCGAGCCTCCGTGTGTGCCATGCACTGACCTGCATCCAAAACGGCCCACATGGGGGCTCCTGGGAGGAGCAGGGTGGGGTGAGCAGGACCAGCCAGGAGTGGGATTTGAGGGGTTCTCCGAACTCCACAGAATCTTAGATAGAGGCTCTCCCGAACCCCTGCGAACCCCCCCAGCAGCCCCACCCTGGCGGTGGTGGTGGCATCGAACGGCCATCCCGCCACGCACCACCTAACGGATATTCCTTTTTTTTTTTTTTTTTACAGGATGGGTGGAGAAAGAGACCTACTACTGATTCTCTTCCTGTGTCCACTGCTGGTTGCCTCCCCTGTTGGGGGGGAATCTTGACCCTCCCAAATTAGCTCCCCCCGCCCTT
>NW_020716766.1:1244223-1254883 GCF_900518725.1 Notechis scutatus
CCCCCCCCCCCCCCCCCCCCGCCATGACCATGAAAGATGGCAACGCCAGGATCACATGCCGGGACAGAGGAAAAAAAATAAAAATAAACCAACCGAGCCTTCCTACCCCATTCCTTTTTGCCCAGCTACACCCCCCCCACCCGCAGCCCCCTCCCTCCCCAGATGGGACACCTCACTTGTCCTCTGTCCTGCATGCCTGTCCCAGTCTGGACACAAGGGAAGGACACACGCACACCCGCCATCACCCCCAACCTTCTCCATTTCCACCTCTCACCCACCTCTGCTCTCTGCCAAATCCTGCTTCGGTTTCTAGAGACAAGCTATAGGAAGAGGGTCTCTGTGTGTGTGTGAGAGAGAGAGCGGGGAGGGGGAGAAAAATGCCACGGGGGTGGGAAATATGTGTGCGTGTCACTCTTTCTTGACCTCTGCAAAACATCTAACTCCATCCAACCCTCAACATTTCCTTCCGGAGCTGGGATTGAATGCAAGGGACCAGCCACTTCGAAACAACTTGCCTCGGAGATGAGACTCTAACAAGGATGGGGGGGGCTTTGGGGGGGACGACAGGGGGAAGGGTTTTGACCCGGTTAGCGCTAGTAAGATATTATATTGGGGGGGGGGGAGCTGAGTTCCTGCTCTCCTCATCCCCCACCCCCACCCCAGCCGTGCCAATGTGTTCTCTCCCCCCACGTTTCCTTACCCCTGTGTGCACGTGGGTGGGTGTGTATGGGTGATTGTGCGTGCACCTGTACGTGTGTAAATGAGAAAAGACAGAGGTTAGCCGTGGTTAGCTTAGCTGTGCCCGGCAAAGCTTCCCCCGGACCTCCTCTGAAACTCTTCGTTTTTAGACGAAAAAGCAGCGGGATTTATTTATTTTTCTTCTCGTTCTTCTTCCCCTGAAGCCAGGGAGTCTCCAAACTTCTCTACGTCTTTCATTGCATGGAGACTTATCACACTCGTCTGGTGGACGCCCAGAATCCCCCCCAGTCAGCCCTAGTTGGGGATTTCAACTCCCAGAATGGGAGACACGCTGGCTGGGGAATGCTGGGAGTTGAAGTCCGCGAGTCTTAAAATGGCCGATTTTGGAGACCCTAACTCCCCTCTGGTCTGACTCTGTAGATGTGTAAATGAATACCTAAACGGGGTGGGACCTCTTACTTCTGCATGTACATTTGCTCTGCTAGCACCGTGGCCGCCGTTTAAGCCACCTTCCCTCCAGGGGCCTGCACCTATCAGAGACCAAGACAGCCTTCGGGTGGTTGCCCGTAACTGACCCAGGGGAGGGGGTGACGTTTCGGGCTGTCTTCCCACCGGTGCTTAACTTTGCCCCCTCCCCTCAGTCAGGCGCGCTCCTGTTTCTTGAGCCTGCGACTTCAGCCATAGCCCCCTCCCTCCAAAGAGCACCCCCCTCTCTAAAAATGGAGGGTGGGGGCAGGAGGGAAGGCATCTGCTCACCCCTGGTGGGCCGAAGGCGGCTTGATCGCTCTGGGCCTGCCCCACTCATCCCACCAACCCTTATGTTCTTTGTAAGGTGGGAGGCCAGGGGAGCGGGGACATACAAATGTCAGGTCGTTGTTTTCTGTCCCATCTCCCCTTCCCCTTTCGGGATCGTGTCGTCGTGTGAAACCAGTCAACAACAGCAAGAACAACAACAACCCAACAGATTTAACAAATAATTAAAGAAGTGGAATATTTAATATGAGATATGTGGCCGCCTCATTATATACACCGGGGGGGGGGGTTGGATCGCCTCACGAAATAAGAAAGAAAAGGTATGGGAAGTAGTGGTGGGATTCAAAAATTGTTTACTATCTGTTCTGTGGGCGTGGCTTAGCGTGGTGGGTGTGGCTTGGCTTGGTGGGCGTGGCTTGGTGGGCAGGGCAGGGGAAGGATACTGCAAAATCCCCATTCCCTCACCACCCACTAACCTGCTTTCCAGCTCCATTCTCCTGTACAGGGCAACAAAAGAAGATCCAGCCAATGAGCTGGGACTCGGGAGGTGGAGAATAGTTGGGGGCGGGGCCAGTCAGAGGTGGGATTTGCCGGATCTCGGAACTACTCAAAATTTGGATCAGATGACCTACAAGGCCCCTGTTGTAACCAAGGCTTCCTGAGACCGTAATTAAGTACATGCTTAGTCCAAACAACCCTCTTTTTATTTCAACAACTGGGAATTATGTTCATTCCCAGCCCGTAATGAGTCCCAAGCAGTCTCTCGAGATAAGCACCCACCTTTATCTCCTTTGAATTGCTGCCAACAACTAAAGTGCCAAATGAATTGTAAAAAGCCAAACAAAGTACAAAGTCCACACACAGGTTCAAGGTTTAATCTGAACAGAGCGAATAAGTTGCTTCCTGCAAAGGCTCGTGTCCCTTTGCTCCTCCTTTATGTCTTATGGGAGGGGCCAATCATCTCCAAGCCTTACTCCCAAGTCGCCCCTTTTGTCTTAATTGTTCTGGCAGCTCTGCGCACGTGTGCACTGGGAACAGGATCCCCTTGTTCCTCTGCTTCACTGCTTCCAGACTCCGAAGGCTCCGGAGTCAGCATATAACTCCCAGATGGCCCTGGCCCCATCTCTGTATCGGACGCAGGACCCTCGTCCAAGTCCTCCCCAGACTCCCGGACTGGCCCATGTCCCTCCCCACTGTCCGACTCTGCTGCCATCTCCGCAGGCTGCAGGTGGACTACAACAGCCCCTTCCAACTCTGTTAATCTATACCTGTAAGCATCCAAGGTGGAAAAGGTTAGAGGGAATTAGCACTGTCAGCCTTACAGCATTTCGACTGGCATATTTTTCGAGACTCTACCTCTGTTCTGCCCTTCTTGGCTTAGCAGTCTGCTGCATTAAGATACTGCTTAACGCGGTTGGTGTAATTGGATTAGAGTGGGGATTTTTTTCTCCCCCCATCAGGGGTGGGAGGGAGAAGAGGAGGAGAAGCTTACAAGGGAACAGAAGGATGGAGACCAAGACACAGACTGCCATGGTGATGATGATGATGATATTATTCTCCTGTCTGGAGATTAGGCCGTCTCGGAGAGGCCTTGCAAATCCTACCCTCCTTCCTGAGGATCGGTGAGCAGCTCACACGATTCCCCAGTTCATGGCCAGAGATGAAACCACTCTACGAATGGAAACTGGGTGACACGCAGTGGTGGGAGTCGAAAAGCTTCACCACCGGTTTGGTGGGCATGGCTTGGTGGGCACGCTTTGCACGCGGGCACAGAGGTGTTTGCACAGGCGCAGAGGTGTTCGCACAGGTGCAGAGGTGTTCCGACTCACCTCCTCCAAGCCTGCACACTCCCGGTCGCTTCAGCAGCTGCCACCTGGCACTCTTCTATGCCACGCAAAGCAGCTGCGCTTCAAAAGCAGGACATAAAGGTGAGTATGGGAGCCTGGCGGGCAGGTGGGCCCAACAGCAGAGCGGTGGAGAGAATTGGCGCAGGCTCTGCGGCTCCATCGCTGCTCTCAGCTCAGCAGAACCGGGCCAAACCGGTAGAAACACCCCCCCCCACCCCGGTGACATGGAAAGAGCAAAGAAGCACAAAGGGGGATTTCAGAACAGAGGAGATGGGAGGGGAAAACAAATAACAAGTAAGTTCCATCCTTTTTGAATGCAAGGACGGGGGGGGGGGCACTAAAAGGAGATAAGCAGGAATGATTTTTTTTAAAAAGGAAAACCCGGGCCATCATTTTTATTTAGTCCTGATCTATAATGTGGCCAAGCAGGAGTTTCGCGCACTAAAATTTAGAATAGAATAGAATGGAATGGAATGGAATGGAATGGAATGGAATGGAATGGAATGGAATGGAATAGAATAGAATAGAATAGAATAGAATAGAATAGAATAGAATAGAATAGAATAGAATAGGAGAGTAGAGTAGAGTAGAGTAGAGTAGAGTAGAGTAGAGTGGGATGGGATGGAATGGAGTAGAGTAGAATAGGGTGGGGTGGAGTGGAAGTGGAGTAGAGTAGAATGGGATGGGATGGAATAGAATAGGAATAGGAAATAGAATAGAATAGAATAGAATAGAATAGAATAGAATAGAATAGAATAGAATAGAATAGAATAGAATAGAATAGAATAGAATAGAATAGAATAGAATAGAATAATTTATGGTCCAAGTGTGATTGGACACACAAGGAATTTGTCCTGGTGCAAATGCTCTCAGTGTACATAAAAGAAAAGATACATTCGTCAAGAGTCAAGAATCATAAAGTACACCACTTAATAACAGTCATAGGGTACAATAAGCAATCAAATCATACTAGAAAACAGTCAATATAAATCGTTAGGATACAATCGACAAAGTTACAGTCATACAGTCACAACTGGGAGGGGATGGGTGATAAGGAGTGATGAGAAGATTAAAATAATAAGGAATAAAAATAAGAAACCAATTGCAACCCTTGTTTTGGAAAGACTTCTGATAAAAATAGCACCTTTGGAATGGACTTAATCCTGCTTGATTCAAAAATAGGCACCACCAAAAGAGGCTGGCTTTCCAGATTTGTTGCCTTCGAGGAAGGAGGAATAACAACTCCGGAATTACAATCCTGGTGTGTTAACAACTGGGGTGGGTTTTGTGTAATTCACCACAATGGGCAGACATTTGATTGGGAAAAGTCGGTAGTTAAAGGATTGGAACAGAGTTCCTGAGCCTTGGTTGTTTGAAGATGGATGGACTTCAATTCCCAGAATTTCCCAGCCAGCTGGCTGGGGAATTCTGGGAGTTGAAATCCACCCATCTTCAAATAGCCAGGGTTGAGAAACACTGCACTGCATGCAAATAAAAGATACTGTCCATTGCAAAAGGAAGGATTATCTTTCGATATTATTTGGAAATTGTTAATGTAACGGGAGGAAGGTCAGTAAATAGGTCCATCATTGCCCATTTATTGAAAATGTTGGGCTACCACATCTGGGCTGTCAACATTTAAAGGTAAAGGTTCCTCTCACACAACTGTGCTAGTTGTTTTCGGCAATGGGGGCGATGCTCATCTCCGTTACAAAGCCGAAGATCCAGCGCTGTCCGAAGACGTCTCCATGGTCATGTGGCTGGCATGACTAAACGCCTGAAGGCGCACGGAATGCTGTTACCTTCCCACCAAAGGGGTCCCTATTTCTTAACTTGCATTTTTACATGCTTTCGAACTGCTAGGTTGGCAGAAGCTGGGACAAGTAATGGGAGCTCCGTTATGGGGCGCTAGGGATTCGAACCGCCAAACTACTGACCTTTCTGTCTTAGCCACTGAGCCACCATGTCCCTATTTAAAAAAAACACAAATCCTTTGCCATCTGGTGGTCATCTCAGATATTGCACCCTATTTCTGGTAGCCCCATTAATCGCACACCCAACTTCCATTTGCTTGAACACCCGAATGTGGAAGCTTGTTGTGATCCTACGTGAGTGCCATATGTTTTCTTAAGTTTTCGCGGGTATTTATATGTATGGTATTCAGCTTTGTTCGGGTATTTTCCCATGTCATTTTAGTTGTGCTTTTAAAGTTGTAGCAACGTTTCGGCAGAATCTCATCTGCCATCATCAGGCTTCTGTATGGTGTTCTGATGATGGCAGAGAGATTCTGCCGAAATGTTGCTACTTTAAAAACACAACTATAATGACGTAGGAAAATACCTGAACAAAGCTGAATACCATACATACATACATACATACATACATACATATGTAGGTCTAGGTGTGTTCGGGTCTTTTCCCGTGTAAGATTAAGAGTATCTTGGCAACGTTTCGGCGAGGTCCCACTCGCCATCCTCAGGCTGGTGCTTTCGGCTTTGTGCCAGTGCAAGCCAACTCACTGTCTCCTGGTGATTGGCCCAGTCACCCAGCTGGCCCTCATGCCTACAGTGGAATTAGAACTCAGTCTCCTGATGATTGGCCCAACATTCATGCCTCAGGTAGGACTAGAACTCACTGTCTCCTGGTCATTGGCACTCAGCCAGCTCTCATGCCTAAAGCAGAATTAGAACTCATTGTTTCTTAGTGATAGGTCCAAACAGTCATGCCTAAAACGGGACTAGAACTCAATGTCTCCTGGTGATTGGTTCAAAGTCATTCAGCCATTTTCATGCCTCAGGCAGGACTAAAACTCACCGTCTCCTGGTGATTGGCCCACAATCACTCAACCAGCTCTCGTGCCTAAGGTGGAATTAAAACTCGATCTCCTGTGATTGGTTTAAATATCCATGTCTAAAGCGGGACTAGAACTCACTGTCTCCTGGTGATTGGTTCAAAGTCATTCAGACATTTTCAAGCCTTAGGCAGGACTAGAACTTGCCATCACCTGGTTTCTAGCCAGGTGCCTTAACTACTAGACCAAACTGGCTCCAAATTGTTTTGGAGAATCCTTAACAAAGAATTAAAAAAAAAAATAGAAATATTCCCAAAGCCATGAAACCTAGCTTGATGGCGAGAATGAAATGCTCTACTAATCATGATGAGAATAGCCTGCCAGGTTTTCACGAAGGAAAAGCAATCCTCTGCTAAAACGACTTCTTCTGCTAAAAACAAAACAAAACACAATTTAAAAACTTTCCTAATGTTTTGTCAAAATTTTCTTTCTTGGAACGGAGCATGTGGGGTTTGGGCTCTAATCCGAGACAGAAAACTGGATGATTATCGGCCACACTGGCTAAGTTTATGGAGAAGTAATTAAATACGCCAGGAAAGCATCACATTATGAATCCTCCTTTGAGGCTTTTTTTTTCTCTTTCTCTCCCTCCCTCTCTCTCGAATGACAAACCGAGTTTGCCCACCATAGACTTTGACCCATGGAAAAAAAAAAATTCTGAGAAGCCATGGAGACGTCCTGCTACAACGAACAGAACAGAATGATCTTATCTGGAACATATTAATGTAATATTGCCAGAATATTAGTCATCAGTGAGACTAGACAGTTCAAGCTGCCTATTTTCCAAAACTGAATAATATGGGATGGGAAATGCAACGTGTTGTAAACCTAAAGAAAGGCCAAGCTGAAGCAGAGAATCTTGAGTTATAAGAGAGTAGAGAATAAAGTGGAAAATATAAATATATACAGGCAGTCTTTGACTTAACGACCACAACTGAGCCCCTAAATTTCTGTTGCTAAGTGAGACTTTTGTTTAAGTGAGTTTTGCCCGATTTTACGACCTTTCTTGCCATGGTTGCTAAGTGAATCACTGCAATTGTTAACTGAATCTGGCTTTTGCTTGGCAGAAGGTTGGAAAAGGTGACGGTATCAACCCCGGGGGACACTGCCACCTTCACAAACAGGAGTCGGTTGTTAAGAGTCTTGTTTAGAGTTTTGCAGCGTTAATTCAGCGCCAGAAAAATAAAACAGATGGCGGATGCTTCATTTTAACATCTTTATAAACATAAGTAGATCTTACAAACCAGTTGTAGATTTCTCCAACGTGGAGCAAACTCAGACAGAAACATGTTGCAAGTAACTTCAGCAGAGGAGAGAAGCAGTTTCATCTTCAACAGACCCAGAGCTTCACACAGCTTCAGAGGTGCAGAGCTTGATACACCTAAGCTACTTCTAGTTTCAGTTTCCAAACTGATCTCATTGGCTGATTTAGTTGCTGTGCCTATTCATTGGCTGACTTGGTTGCTATGCTCTATTCCAATTCATTAATTATACTCTGACACATCTGAATTTTGATCACGTGGCCATGGGGATGCTGCAATGGTCAACAGTTTGAAAAGCAATCACAAGTCTCTTTTTTTCAGTGCCGTCGTAACTTCAAACAGTCTTCTGACCCGGCTCCAACCTTCTGTAGTTAATTTAATGATTCCTTTATTAGGAGCGCCAGCAACCCCAGCAAAAAGTTCCTCTCTCACCGCAGGCTAACTAGTCCGTCCGGCAGGGAGATGAATAATTGTCTGCCACATCTATTCATTTCCGCCCCCTGCCTTTTATTCCCCAGAGCTAGGGCGGGGCTTCACTAGCAGCAGTGGCTCTTCCTTCCCAAGGACCGGCCCATAGATTTCCACTGCTCTCCTCTCCTCTCCTCTGCCTTCTGCGCATCCATGTGTCTGTTCTGACCTAGGCTTCCCAAGATCATGAAGCAGACTCCTTGTCCCGATAAAGCCCCTTTTATATTTAGGTTCAAGGGAATTCCTCTCCAGCAAAGTCCCAGCCAACAGTCTTTCATGAGACTTCACAACCACAGACCTTAATCAGGCTTGGAGAGTTGCCAGGCCGATATCTTCCAAACGCCACGCCGTAGCAGAAATTACTTGAGAAGAAGTCGGGAACAGGTCTTCACCCTCATGAATTGAGCTAATTGTCTCCTGCAAACACCACTCCCCTTTCGCTCCTCTTTATTCCTTACGGGAGGGGCCATTCACCGTCCATCTGAGCCTTTACTCCCCGAGTCGACCCTTGTTCCTTAACTGTTCCCTTCTCCTGGCAGCTCTGCGCATGCGCACACAGGGAACAGGCTCCAGCTGCTCTTCTGCCTCACTGATCTCTGACTCCGAAGGCAGCTGATAACCGTCAGAGAGCCCTGGATCCATCACTGCCTCTGACACAGAGCACTCATCAGAACCTTCCCCAGACTGGCCCAGGTTTCCTCCCAACCCCCTCACTGTCCGAGTCTGCCGCCAGCTCTGCTGGCTGCTAGCAGGCCACAACAGCATCAGGCACTGGGCCCAGCTGTTCCTCCTCTTCCTCATCAGCCACCTCCAGACTTGGGGGCTATTGACTCTTCATCTGAGGGCTGATGGACGGGCCCTGACTCCAACGCCTCCTCCTTCTCTGATTCAGCTGCTGGAGGGGCCGGCGGCCCACAGGCCACAACAGGTCATTAAATGAACTGTTGTAAGTTGAGAACGACCCATACGCTCAGCCGAGACAGTAGTATTGTAGAGGAGACTAACAAGTGCCTTAAAAAAATGTCTCTTCTGTTCATTTTGAAAAGTTTCCCACAAGATTTAAGATGCCTCTTCGTGATGTCCCATGTGAACCAGCTGTCAGGATTCCATCACTTAACCCCGTTTAAATCATAAGTCTCGAGCCAAACTTCCAAAACCGTGAAAAGGATTTATTGGAAGTTAAAAAGTGAGGCATTGCCTAGGTGTAGCCGACTATGAGGCACATCAGTCATTGTCACCTTTGACCCAGGTTTCCCTCCCACCCCCTGGGTGTATCGTAATTCATATCCTCCAATGGGACACCTCCACAGCCCAGAGTCATCAATCACGCTCTCCAGTTAGAATTTTGCACTGGCAGAAACTTCAGTCTACCTAGTTACTATCTTTGAAAACATTTGTGGAATGCACTTTCGATTTCCAAGCGGCCGCACTGCTCCCTCCCCCTTTTCTGTTGGCAACTCTAAAAAGACCATAGAAATATTTTAATGAGTTGACACCAGTCTTAACAATACTTGAATATCGAAACTCCCCAAGCTATTATTTAAAAATTAAGCCCCATGTCAAGAGCCTGGATTAAATTTAGTGAAGGGTCACGCAGAGGGTAACTCTTTTTCCTATATCCCATCTCACAAATTAAGACCCAACGCAGCCGCCGCGCAGAAGGTCTGCGAGATGTCATTTTGACGCACCGTTGCTGAATAAGCTGCAGACCTTGGAAGGGAACTCAGCAAGTATCAGGTATACGGACTGATGTAATCCTGTGGGTCACTGCAACCTTGGGCGGCGTACACGTTAAAACACTCACAAGGAGGCGTGGAATTAATGCCACTGTTTCTTTAATGTCACCGATCAGAGACCAGGAAGGAGGCTTGAGTGCGGGAAGTTGGCATGTGGGGCTTCTAAGCTATTGGGAAAGCAGTGCTTGGATCTAAAAACCTACAGAGGAAACCATCTTTTAACAAGCAGCATTCTTTTCCATTATATATGCAATGAAAAAGCCCACGGTGGCCGGGAATACGGCTTTCAGAGAGGGAGGGATCGCTGGAGGATCGGAAACGGAAGGGCATCCTCGATTATAGGGCAGCCACGGAGAATTTTTTTCAAAATTCGGAAAGGAATGGCAATTTAAGTTGGCGTTATCGACGTTGAATGAAATAGCAGCACTGGATACGTAGGCATAATGTAACAGCGAGCGGGGTAAAGGAGGGAGAGATGGATCCAAGAGGGGAATTCTGCAGCCTTTTCTTTCTTTTTTTCTTTTTGTTGTTGTTACACGGGCTCCATCTGCAGTTCATCGGTCTCGGCGGATTCCAGTTCATGGAAGGCGGCATGCGAACCAATGACGACCAAGGTGGCGCCTGCAGAGAACGACAGGAGAAACAATGGGAAAGGAAGCCATGGGGTGATCCATCTCCTCCTCGTCTCAGGTTCACGGGAACGGGACTTTTTGCCTGAGAGACCCAAAGGATCCCTTAGGGCAGGGGTGTCAAACTCCATTTCATTGAGGGCCGCATCAGGGTTGTGTTTGACCTCGGGGGATCATGGTGGGTGTGGCCAAGGTGGGTGCGGTCAGGGTAGGCGTGGCCAGCTCGACGTTACTCGTGTTGGGGGTGCCAAGTGCCCAAGGCAGGACTTCCCTCAGATCCTCGCCCACTTTCATTATAATCTTCCTTCCTTCCTTCCTTCCTTCCTCCTTCTCTCTGAACCTTTCTCCTTCCCTTCCTTCCTTCCTCCTTCTCTCTGAACCTTTCTCCTTCCTTCCTTCCTTCCTTCCTTCCTTC
>NW_020716766.1:1269883-1280204 GCF_900518725.1 Notechis scutatus
CAACTTTAAGACTTGTGGACTTCAACTCCCAGAATTCCTCAGCCAGCAAAGCTGGCTGAGGAATTCTGGGAGTTGAAGTCCACAAGTCTTAAAGTTGCCAAGGTTGGACACCCCTGAACTACAGTATCTGCCCCACCAGAGCAGATAGGATTAGGCCTGTTCCAGGTTCCTTCCTTGAAATATTTGCCATTTTGTGGGACATCTCCATTTATAAACCCCACCCTATGGAACTCCCTTCCCCCTGACATCGGACAGCCTCCATACCCCTTTTATTCTTCCCCATACCACTCCACACCAGAGGTGGTAATTCAGCAGGTTCTGACCAGTTCTGGAGAACCGGTAGCGGAAATTTTGAGTAGTTCAGAGAACCGGCAAATATCACCTCTGACTGGCCCCGCCCCCCATCTATTCTCTGCCTCCCGAGTCCCAGCTGATCGGCTGGGTCTCCTTTGGTTGTCCTGCACAGGAGAACGGAGCTGGAAAGTAGGTTAGTGGGGTGAAGAGGAAATGGGATTTTCCGTAACCTTCCCCCAGGAGTGGGGTGGGAGATTTTACAGTATCGTTCCCCTCCCATGCCCACCAAGCCACGCCCACCAAGCCACACCATGCCCACCAAGCCACGCCCACAGTACCGATAGTAAAAACATTTTTGAATCCCACCACTGTTCCACACCTGGTCTTCTTCTAAGCTTTGAAATAATAAGGTGATGTCAGATTGGGATAAGAATGTGCTTGGGGTGTGGGGTTGTGGCACCAGTTTGCGTTTTAATTTTTATTACTGTTGGATTTTTTTTTTAACCATGATATATTGTTTTACAAGTTGAAAGCTGTCCAGAATTGATTTATGATTTTATGGCAGAGCTACATAAATATTTTAAATAAATAAATAAATTCGATTGGGAGAGAATAATGTGCTAAAAAGCTACGGAGCTACTGTGTTGAAATGTTCAATTATAGCCATAAAAACCAACTGATTTTGGCACATTTAATGGAACAACCCAGGAGGGGTTTCTCAGACACAAACACATCACCAAGCTGCCCAAAGGAACACAACACTTCCCATTTCCAAAAGTCGCAATTATTATTTAAAAAAAAAAACCAAGCAGTTTTAGATCAGGATTTATTAGGTATAGATTTCAAGGTGGAAATGACAGAGGGAATAAACATAAAAATCCCTGTTTATTGAATCTTCAGCAAGAGGATAGCTCTTTCGTTAGCACTAAGAGGCAGCTGTATTCAGAACCTAGTTCAATCTAGGGTCTCCACATTTTGAGATTTGTGGACCTCAACTCCCAGAATTCTCCAGCCAGCATGGAAGAATTCTGGGAGTTGAAGTCCACAAATCTTAAAGTTGTCAAATTTGAAAACCTCTGGTTTAGGACTATCGGATCTGGTCTACAAGATTCTGGATGACCTGTAGATGGCACCAAAGAGAGAAAGAAAACAACTTCTAGTACGACTTTGTATTTATTCATAATTATATTTAATTCCTTATGGGATGTAAAAAAAAACCTATCCTTTTGGGTTTTTCAGTTTTATATATAATATATAATATGTGTGTGTGTGTTTGTGTTTTGGTGCATATTCTTTTCGGCAGGATTTTGCATTGTGGAGTTTCAAATTCTAGTCAACAAACAGGTAGGAAATTTAACCCCGTTGTAATCTTGTGTTCTTTTCTTTCTCACTTCAGATCGGTCAGCGCTAGCTTTGTTCCCCTGAACTCATTTCTTCAACTCTTCCTTTGCTTTCTCCGAAGCGAAGCCTGGCCACCTCTTCTATCTTCTTAGTTCCTGTTCAGCTCTCTGGCCATCTGACAGAGACCACACAATGGACAGCAGGACATGACCATCCAGTCATCACAGATAGACCCCTGAGTGGAAAAACAAAGCCCTGGGTTAAATATCAGGGGTGGGACTGCTGGGGTTTCGCAGGGGTTAAAATTATGTGCAGTTCGGACAACCCCCAAATCCCAGTCCTGGCTGGCCCCACCCACCCCTCCCCGCCCCTCCCAGGAGTCCCCACGTGGCCCGTTTTGGATGCAGGTAAGGGTGGGGAGGGCACAGAGCAGTGGTGGGATTCAAAGGTTTTTACTACTGGTTCTGTGGGCATGGCTTGGTGGGCGTGGCTTGGTAGGCGTGGCAGGGGAAGGTTACTGCAAAATCTCCATTCCTTTCCCACCCCACTAACCTGCTTTCCAGCTCCGTTCTCCTGTGCAGGGCAACCAAAGAAGACCCAGCCAATCAGCTAGGACTCAGGAGGAGGAGCATAGATGGGGCGGGGCCAGTCAGAGGCGGTATTTGCTGGTTCCCCAAACTACTCAAAATGTCCGCTACCGGTTCTCCAGAACTGGTCAGAACCTGCTGAATACGACCTCTGGCACGGAGGCTCAGGGAGGGTGAAAAACAGGCCCCCCGGAAGTTCGGGAAGGCCGGAAATGGGCCCATTTTCAGCTTCCAGAGAGCCTCTGGCACCCGAGGAGGCCGTTTTCGTCCTCCTGCAGGCTGGAGGGAAGCCTCAGGAGCCCGGGAAGGGCAAAACCGCCCCCCCACCATGGTGTAGGAGGCTGACTAGGCCACGCCCACTATGGCCACACCCACCCAGCAACCGGGCAGAGAACCCATTGCTAAAATTTTTGAAGCCCACCCCTGGGTTAAATTAGGATGTCAATGATGAGGCTGGACCTCATGATGAGAATCAAGAAGGAAGGAGGGGAGGGCGACTTCCTCTTTTGTCTCTTTAGGGAAGAAAAGAGGCCTTGTCACATCTGGTCACAGCCACCTTCTTTCCCCAACTTCGCTTGCGTTTTTATTTGTGACACTCCGCCTTTTACCTGAATGCGGTATTTTCCACGCACTCCTGTACGGAGGGCGATCATAGACCCCGGCAAAAATGGGAGACAGCAGGTTTCCCCGGCTTGTTCTGCGACCCGACAGGCAAGAATGCAGGGTACAAAAGTGGCACAAAGACCTGTAGAAAAGGAAGAAAAAAGGTGAGAGGTTCTCCCCAAACTCCTTGAGTGAGAGAGAGAGAGAGGGGGGGGGAGGGAGAGGGAGAGGGAGAGGGAGAGGGAGAGGGAGAGGGAGAGGGAGAGGGAGAGAGAGAGAGAGAGAGAGAGAGAGAGAGAGAGAGAGAGAGAGAGAGAGAGCAATAAAAACGGCAAATGATTTTCTTCCCCTTGGATATCTACTATTCTGGCTGTTCAGGCTGTAGTAGTTTGGGGTGTCCAACTTTGGCAATTTTAAGACTTGTGGTCTTCAAAAGCCACTTCTGGACTTTGTGGTTGAGGTGTGGGGGGAATGAGACTTTGATTTTGGGTTTTACAACAAATAGGTTTGTTGTTACAGAAATGGCTAGTTTATATTATTATGTAAAACTAAAAAGTTGAGGTTTGATGTTATTATCTTATTCTACTGCACCAAAGGGAATAGGAAGACAATGCCTTTTCTTTCTTTTTTCCCCTTTCCCTTCCCTTTTTCCTCCCTTATTTTCCTCCTGTTATCTTTTGTATTTTTGTATTATATATTATAAACTAATAAAAACTAATAAACTAATAAACTAATAAATAAATCATCATCTCCTTTTTATGATCCCATAAATCCCTTGCGAGGTGGAGTCTGGGCAACTGAATGGAGCTGACTGTTTACTGGCCGGATGCCTTTCCTATTGCCAATGTGGAGTTTTGTTCAGCAGATATATTCTCATTAAAATATCTGTGCCTCTACCTAGGATTAAACTCACAGCCTCCTGATGATATGAGAGCTCCACCTCTAGGCCACCGCACTACTCATAAACTAAGCTAATAAATAAATACAATGGAAAAAAACCATAATGAATAAAAACTTGAAACAGACACCTCAAAGTTCCTTTTATTTTGGATAGTAACTGGCACAACTGTGGAACCCCGAACCGGAAAGTTGCAGGCTTCCTTACAATAAGTAAAAACTACAAAATCCATCCCCTGCACCCATCATCACATCACATGGCTAAATCACCATCCATCCATAAGATTTCCTCCATAAGATTTCCTCTCACTTATGTGCAACGCAACCTGACCTTGAATCAGAAAAAAAGGTTATTATATCTAACTAGATATACTCCAAGGAATTCCCCCCTCCCACTTTCCCAGGCTCAGATGTGGCAGCGTGGGAGCATCTGGTCTCAATATGGCTTCCAAAGCTGACAACTTGTGGACTTCAACTTCCAGAATTCCCCAGCCAGCAACTAAACAACCATTACTTTAACGGCCGTTTGAAGTTACAACGGTGCTGACTTATAACCGTTTTTCATAGTTATAACCATTGCAGCATCCACATGGTCATGTGATCAAAATTCGGCCACTTGGCTACTGGTTTATATTTATGATAGTTGTAATGTCCCGGGATCATGAGATCTTTTACGACCTTCTGACAAGCAAAGTCAATGGAGAAGCCAGATTCACTTAACAACTGGGTTACTAACTTAATTGTAGCGATTCACTTAACTTTGTCAAGAAAGTTTTGCAAAACGGGGGCAAAGCACACTTAACAACTGTCTTGCTTAACAGCAGAAATTTGGGGTTCAATTGTAAGTTGAGGACTACCTGCACTTATGATTTGAGCCAAGGGTATTTGCGGTGGGTTGAAAGAACGGTGCGTTGGCCTAGAGGTGGAGCTCTCGCCTTACAATCAGGAGGCTGTGAGTTCGATCCTAGGTAGAGGCAGATTATTTCTCTCCCTGGGCAGGATGAGGATATATCTGCTGAATATAACTCCGCACTGGTGACTGGAAGGGCATCCGGCCAGTAAACACTCAGCTGCCCAGACTCCACCCTGCAAGGGTTTATTAAATGATGATGATTTGTGGTGGGTTAAAAATACAATTCACAGAAAAGGTTTGAGCATTTGTGGCTGCCATCTTGACCCCTTCGTCCTTGCTTTTCCCACAAGAAATCCTTGCCTTCGCTTCCCCAAATGCCTCCATTACTCACAGATGCCCATGTCAGAACAGCAGTCACACAGGTCTGAATTCCAGCTTCCTTGACTATTGAATGAGTAGCTGGTGCCTGCAGGTTGCGGCTGACCGTCAATGATCACCTCCGATTGATAGGCCATGGTAACCCTATGAAGGAAGGAAGGAGGAGGAGGAGGAGGAGGAGGAGAGCAGGAAAGAGAGGAAAGAGAAGGAAGGGGACAAAAAAGCCAATTATTTCTATTATCCCCTCAGTTCCAAGAACTCTTGGCCTTGAGAGAGTTGGCAACAAGTTTCCCAACTGGCAACCTTTCTTCCCAACCCTCACCATCCTCTTTTAACGAACCCATAAATCCCTTGCGGGGTGGAGTCAGGGCAACCGGATGGAGCTAGGAGAGTGTTTACTGGCTGGATGCCTTTCCTGTCACCAATGTGGAGTTTTGTTCAGCAGATATAGTCTCAGTGTGCCCAAAGAGAGAAATACCTGCCTCTACCTAGGATCAAACACACAGCCTCCTGACTGTGAGGTGAGAACTCCACCTCTAGGCCACTGCACCACATTGCAGGGGTGGGAAACTTCCCATCCCTGCAACATTAAAATGGTATCCTGCCACTGCAAAGCAGTGCAGACATAAAGCACACCCCATAAGTATTAGCTCCAACTTTAGAGTCTCTTTTGAGAGGTTAGGAATACTGTCACTTATCATCCCGCTCCTATGCCCCCTCCTCTTTCAGGGCACCTTGTGACAGCTGATGGGTATGGTCAGCCTACACATCAGGGGTGGGATTCAAAAAATTTAACAACCGGTTCTGTGGGCGTGGCTTAAGTGGTGGGCATGGCTTGGTGGTCATGTGACTGGATGGATATGGCTTGGTGGTCATGTCATTGGCTGGGTGTGGCCAACTCAATATCACTCACATCGAGGCGCGCATCTCCTCGCCTGGCCTCCCATGACTGTGGGGATGCTACAACAGTCGTAAGTGTGAAAAATGGTCACTTTTTTCAGTGCCATTGTAACTTTAAATGGTCACTCCACACAAGCAAAGTACCAGCAAAGGAGACAGGAAGTCCAGTCCTGCCAAGAATGTAATAAGGGTTAACGGAGAGGCAGTTTCTTAAGCAACACCAGAATGTTTCCTTCCTGCCTTCCTTACAGGATTAGGCCAGTAATTTCTTCTAACAACCGGTTCTCTAAACTGCTTAGAATGTTAACAACCGGTTCTAATGAATAGGCGCAAATTGGTAGAATCCCACCCCTGCTACACATCTTTTGTATGGCCACAAGGGAGATGCACACGCCAATCCAGAAGTGATTGGGCCTCCCTTGGCATTGGTATTCAGGCCATGTTGTGGCTGTGGTCCATTCCCATGAGCTCTTTTGAATTCTTCTCCTCAGGGAGATGTGAGAAGTTTCTCTGAGAACAACCTAATTTGTCCATCCCCATGAATATTTTGTGCAGGGCAAAGCACACACCTTTCTTTGAACGGTACAAGACCTCGATTGTAAAATGTCTGTTCAAGGAACAGCTCTGAGTCACAAATATTCCCATCACACCAAAGAGAAGCTGATACTCGTAGAGCAAATGGACTTGAGCAAGGGGAGGGAAAATCACCTTCTCAGAGCTGCGCCTGGGAGAAGGAAGTGCCTGTTTGTTTTAATTGTTTGTTTTGCAGTAGCACCCTGGTCAAACTGGAGGCGTGTTTTTTTTTGGACAGCAATCAATTAAGATTTGTTTGTAATAAAATCAAGGGACACAGATGCACTGGCATATTTATTTCCGCCAAACACGATGTGGGACGTGTTTCAGTTCATGTAGGGTAGGCTGTTCTCTACCTTGTGTGGCTTTTTTGTGAGACATTTTTCAAACCATGCATGCCAAAACAACTAGATGCAGAGACAAGTGTTTTCCTTTGCGCCACCAGTCTGCTGAACACCTAATTCCCACAGTACTGTCTTATGTCTAAGTATATTTACCCTTGTAGTATAGCTATATTACTATTATCCTTCCCATCTTTTTCACTACCTTCTCTTATTGGTATCATGGTTATGATTATTATTAATTTGATATTATTATTTTGCTGTTTTGCACGTACACTGAGACCTTATGCACCAGAGACAAATTCCTTATGTGTTTAATCACACTTGGCCAATAATGTATTGTAATGTACTGTACTGTACTGTATATTGTATTGTATTGTATTGTATTGTATTGTATTGTATTGTATTGTATTGTATTGTATTGTATTGTATTGTATTGTATTATTGTATTCCATTCCATTTGTACTGTATTACATTGCATTGTATTCCATTTGTACTGTATTGTATTTTCTATCCTATCCTATCCTATCCTATCCTATCCTATCCTATCCTATCCTATTCTTCTCTAGTCTTGTCTAGTCAACAGAGTTTAAGCCCCACATCAATCTCAACATCTGTTTTATTCACTTTGGCACATACAGTACTGAAATAAATTTAACATGGCGGCTTATCCAATGCATCTGAGGACCATGCAAAGGCTTACACAACAGCATAACCTGTAAACCAGACCATGGCCAGTTTAGCTCAGCCTGGTGGGTTTTATGAGGTCAGCTAAATTCTTTGCCAGCCCAGTAAACGATGTTAGGCACTCGATGTTATGTAGTTTGATCATGAAGCATCTGCAAGCAAACGGCCAAGCTCAGAGACCACCAAGGACATCTCAGGGTCATGGTTGGTGGTTTGTAAGCTGGGACTTCCCTCCACATCCCTACCTAACACCTTTTTGCAAGTCTGGTGGCCAGGTCTCTAGTGGTCCCTCCTCCAATGAAATGTGGACGCTTATGAGGTAAGACCTAATCAGGTGTGTCTGTGGTTATCCAAACCCGCAAGGAACGGTGAGCAGGAGGAAAAGGAAGAATGGAGTCACATCCTGAAGGGAAGGACACCATTCCTTTGTTATCAAGAGTTTTGGTCACGCGGCGCTGATAAGTTTGAGTTTCTGCAAATAGCTTCTCCTTCCACTGACCTCTCCCTCAAATAAGAGCCAGCGTGGTACAATGGTGCTGGAGTAAGGAGACCCAGATTCTACTCCACCCATAACCTATATGAATGAGCAGTACAGGTAGTCCTCGACTTACGACAGTTCATTTAGTGACCGTTCAAAGTTACAACGGCATTGGGGAAAAACTGACCTACGGCCATTTTTCGCACTTATGACCGTTGGCGCATCTCCCACGGCCACGTGATCAAAATTCAGATGCTTGGCAACTATTTATAACGGTCCCAGTGTCCCGGAGGGGTCACATCAGGGGTGGGCTTCAAAAATTTTAGCAAGGGATCCTCTGCCCAGTTGCTGGGTGGGCGTGGCCATGATGGGTGTGGCCTAGTCAGCCTGCACCACAGCGGGGGGGGGGGGGCGTTTTTGCCCTCCCTGGGCTCCAGAGGCTTTTCTCAAGCCTCCGGGAGGGTGAAAACGGGCTCCCCGGGCTCCAGAGCAGCGGTGGGATTCTACCAGTTCGCACCTATTCACTAGAACCGGGTTGTTAACATTCTAAGCAGTTGGGAGAACCGGTTGTTAGAAGAAATTACTGGCCTAATCCTGTAAGGAAGGCAGGAAGGAAACATTCTGGTGTTGCTTACAGAAACTGCCTCTCCGTTAACCCTTATTACATTCTTGGCAGGACTAGACTTCCTGTCTCAGGAACTTCTCTGGAGTTTTTTCCCCCTCCTTTGCTGGTACTTTGCTTGTGTGGAGTGACCATTCAAAGTTACAATGGCACTGAAAAAAGGGACTTATAAATGTTTTTCACACTTACGACTGTTGCAGCATCCCCACAGTCATGAGAGGCCAGGCGAGGAGATGCGTGCCTCGATGTGAGTGATGTTGAGTTGACCACACCCAGCCAATAACATAAGCCATGTCCACCCAGTCACATGACCACCAAGCCACACCCACCACCTAAGCCACACCCACAGAACCGGTTATTAAAAAATTCGAATCCCACCCCTGCTTCGGAGGTTCTCTTGAAGCTGGAAACGGGGCCCATTTCTGCCCTTCCTAAACTTCCGGGAGGCCCGTTTTTCACCCTCCCCGAGCTTCGACGCACGCCCTGCACTTACCTGCATCGAAAACGGGCCATGTGGGGACTCCTGGGAGGGGAGGGGAGGGGTGGGCGGGGCCAGCCAGGACTGGGATTTGGGGGTTCTCTGAACTGCACAGAATCTTAGCTGGGGGCTCTCCCGAACCCCTGCGAACCCCCAGCAGCCCCACACCTGGGTCACGTGATTGCCTTTTGTGACCTTCTGAGGTAGGAAGTTAACACCCACTCCTCTCCTAGAAAATTGAAATATCCTAGGAAATATTAAAAAGGCAGAATATTTCCCCTAAAAAGAGTAGAAACTCAGAAGCAGAAACTCACCTCCACCTTTGTTAATGGGTGGGCCGTTAAGGCCTGGGCTAGAATATTCTACATAACAAAGATCTCCAGGTAGATCTATAGGAATTGCCTAACGCCCTTTCATGACATCATCATCCAGCAAGGCTCAACCAAGCCTGGAACTCAGGTGAAGCCATGTGATCCAGACAAAGCCTACAAAGTTAGCTAAGACCCCCGGCCCTGGGAGTCTGACAGCCAATGGGATACATTTCTTGCACAGGAAAAAGGAAACGCTAAGGTGGGGCCCAACAGAGGGTATATAAGGGTCTCTCAGCATCTTGGCCCTCCCTTCTCTTTTCACATTGAAGCATGTGATCGTCCCTTTCACTTTGGAGCTCCAAGCCAGGTGGTCCTGTCCACCATTAAACCATCTTCCCAAACAGCCTCCATGTTTCCAGTGTCTTTTTCCCCCACTTGGAAGTGAACCCAGATGGACGTTTCTTCCAACAAGCCAAATCAAGGGGGAAGCCAGATTCGCTCTTAACAGCCATGTGACTAACTTATAACAAATGCAATGATTCACTTCACAACGGCGGCCAGGAAAGCCATAAAATGGGGGCAAACTCACTTGACAAACATTTCACTTAGCAAGATAAATTTTTCCGTGCTCGATGGGGATCCTAACTTGAGGGCGACTTCACACTTAGCCTGCTGATGAACTGAAATTTGCCATCCCAGGTTTAAAAAGAAAAAACAAAACAACAGGTGCCAACGTTTGATTTAGGTACCACTGCCAAGCTTCAGGATTTCAGAGAGTGTTGATTCTCCCTATGATCACCTACTGATTTAACCCTCCGAGAAAATAAAAATGCTCCGATCATTTTTTCTCTTCTTCTTTCTTTCTTCTTTCTTTCTTTCTTTCTTTCTTTCTTTCTTTCTTTCTTTCTTTCTTTCTTTCTTTCTTTCTTTCCTTTCTTTCTTTCTTTCTTTCTTTCTTTCTTTCTTTCTTTCTTTCTT
>NW_020716766.1:1280214-1292021 GCF_900518725.1 Notechis scutatus
CTTTCTTTCTTTCTTTCTTTCTTTCTTTCTTTCTTTCTTTCTTTCTTTCTTTCTTTCTTTCTTTCTTTCTTTCTTTCTTTCTTTTTCTTTCTGGTTGCTTTTTAAATTGCTCACTGGTAACCTTGTTTTAGGAGAAATGAATTCATGAAGATATATCTGTTATAGTAAGAGAAAACCCCAGGCTACAGTAACCAAGTTAGCCTCCAAGGTTCCACTAGACTTTCATGAAAAGAAAAAGCCCCTATTGCAATCAATGGGAATTAAACATTTAACTGGGCTTTGGGTTGCCTGCAATCGATGAGCTTAACATCCAATCCTAAAAACATTCGGTTGAAAGAAAATCCCATTGATTTCAAGGCAGCTCACTTCTAACTTGCACCTCGTCCTTCAGCGCCGCTGAGTTGTGGGTTTTTTGTTTTTTGTTTTGCATTTGTAGTGCGGCTTCTTCGCGGCAGGGGCTGACATGAAGGCCGCCCCCTGAAGTTTGCCTTCAGCTTCCAGTTCCGTTTTTTGTTTTTAAGAAAACATGTTTTGCAGACTTCTAGGAAGCATAACGGGTTTTTTTTTTCCTCATTCTCTCTTGTTACCATAGTCGGCAGATTTTCCTACAATCCTTTTTTTTTTTTTTTTACAGATAAAACTTAGGCAAGTTGAATAACGAATCTGTACTACGTTCATCACAGAAGAGAAGAGAAGAGAAGAGAAGAGAAGAGAAGAGAAGAGAAGAGAAGAGTTGCAAAGGACCTTCAAGGTCTTCTAGTCCACCCCCTGCTTAGGCAGGAAACCCTACACCACTTCAGACAAATGGTTGTCCAATCTCTTCTTAAAAACTTCCAGTGTTGGAGCATTCACAACTTCTGGAGGCAATTTGTTCCACTGATTAATTGTTCTACCTGTCAGGAAATTTCTCCTTAGTTCCAGGTAGGTTCTGTCCCTGATAAGTTTCCACTCATTGCTTCTTGTCCTGCCTTGGAAAATAGCTTGACTCCCTCTTCTTTGTGGTAGCCCCTGAGATATTGGTAGACTGCTATCATGTCACCCCTAGTCCTTCTTTTCATTAGACTAGCCATGCCCAGTTCCAGCAACCGTTCTTTATACGTTTTGGCCTCCAGTCCCCTAATCATCTTTGTTGTATCAGCTAGATACCATGACCTGGACGATTTGAGAATCTCCTCTACATACATTTAGCTACCCACTTTGAAATGAACACCCTTCAAATAGTGTGTGAGTGTCAAATGATTTTCAGAAAGTAAAAAAAAAAAAAAAGGATTTGCAGACAAAAGGATTCAGGTGGCCCTGAGGGCACAGGTCGACCTCCAAGTGACCTCAACGACTCTCAGAAAGAGTACTAATGACCAGAGGACTGTGAAGAATATGAATTCTTCCGTTCTCCACCATTCAGTCAGAAGCTTCTTGGACGAGAAACGAAATTACTTCAAGCAAAACAAGAAAGTCTTTTGAAAGGAAGCACTTTGGGGACACTGGCTAGAAAGTTAACCTTGGTCTCCAGACCTGTTTTTCTACCTTTAATACAGGTAGTCCTTGGACTTACAACCATTCATTGAGCAACCATTCCAAGTTGCAACGCCACTGAACCATAGCGACTCATAATGTGTCCTTGCACTTACGGTCGCATCCCAACCATCATGTGAGCCAAAATTCAGGCACTTGGCAACCAGCGACGACTCACAACAATTGCAGCATGCCGGGATCATGTGATCCTTGTTTTGTCAGGACTCCAACAAATCCACCCCCGTTCAAATCATAAGTCTCTAGCTGCATCTCTCCGAGAAAATAAAATTGATTTATTAGAAGCGGCCATGTTGCTGTTAGCTGGATGCAGCCGATACTAAAATACACCCTTGACCCTAGTCTTTCCCCCAACCTCCTGGATGTATATTCTCCAATGGGACACATCCATAGCCAAGAGTCATCAATCATGCTCTCCAGTAATATTCTTGCGCTCCGACAACTTTGGGCTGCCAGGGTGATTATCTAGGCATTTAGGGAATGCACTGTTCCCTCCCCGCTCCCTTTTTCTGGCAGCTAAAAAGACCAGAGGAGTATCTTTTTAGTTGACACATTTGTGACCTTCCCAGCTGGCTTCTGACAAGAAAAGTTAAGAGTGGGAACTTGATTCACTTAACAACTCTGTGATTCACTTAGCCTCTGAAGTGATTTGCTTAAGAGCCAGGGCCAAAAAAAAGTTGTAAAATTGGGTATGTCACTTTAAACGCTTGTTTAGTATCAGAAATTCTGGTCCAGTTGCAGTAAGTTGAGGACTTCCTTTACCAACTTAACAAAAACAAATAAATGACATTTCCCCCCTTTTCTTGAGGGTGCAGTTTGCTTTTTCTTTAAGAGGGGGGGTCCTTGGTGGTCTCTGAGCTTGCTTGTTTTCTTGTGGACGTTTCGTTACCCAACTAGGTAACATCATTAATAGTACGGATGAGATTACCTACCCTCATTTCAACCCTGAGCTACAAATATTCTCCTTTATTGATACTTTTTGTTTAGGTTGTCATGAACAACACTAGAACAAGGCCAGGATATCATCTCTCCCCCACCCCATTGATTAATACATCAGAATTTGGACCCAAGTTTCAAATGAAAACTCTATTAAATTAGACTGCTCCTTTCTCTAGATTTATTTCTCTTCTAAGACCTCCAGAGGGAAATTAATTCTTGTTCCACAAGCAGAAGTGATATTCAACAGGTTCTGACCAGTTCTGGAGAACTGGTAGAGGAAATTTTGAGTAGTTCAGAGAACCGGCAAATCCCACCTCTGACTGGCCCCACCCCCCATCTATTCTCTGCCTCCCGAGTCCCAGCTGATTGGCTGGGTCTCCTTTGGTTGCCCTGTCCAGGAGAACGGAGCTGGAAAGCAGGTTAGTGGGGTGGGGAGGAAGTGGGGATTTTGCAGTAACCTTCCTCTGCCATGCCCACCAAGCCACGCCCGCAGAACCGGTAGTAAAAAAATTTGAATCCCACCACTGTCCTTTCTTTCTAGCTCCTTCTGGTATCATAATGGCTTTACGAGGGGACTTTGAGCGCTAATGCCCACCACTAAATAAACCCCACACCCTTCTGTAGAGTTCCCCCTCCCCCAACAAACAGCTAATCTAATCTGACATAGTCCACTTCAAAGCAGATCAAGTCAAGGTGTCCCATTGAATAATCATGCAATTTGTTTAGCTTCATGTCACATGAAGACTTTCAAGAAACACTTTCAAAAATCACTTTCAAGAACAGATTGGACTGCCATTTGTCAGAAATGGTGTAGGGTCTCCTGCTTGGGTGTGGGGTCGGACTAGATGACCTACAAGGTCCCTTCCAACTCTGATTATCTGTTATGACGAGCAATTGTGGTTTGAAAAAGCACTTTTTATAGCCAGGGCGTATGTCCTGAGAGAGAGATACAGCCTTCTCACCACCTTTTAGACCCCCGAGCCTGGAAATGGTGTCTCTTCAAACTAAGGTTAAAATTTTAGGCTAAAATGGAAGCTTTTAGCCAAACAATTGCCGTTTATAGTCAGTGCAAAAGGTCTGAGATCACAGAACATTCTTAAAACAAAGATGAACAAAATACAATTGTTCTGTTCTGTTCCCTTGTCCATTATCCATACAATGATTTTCAGTCGTGCAGCTTATGATTGTCCCAAAGGTGTTTTTTCAAGAGGCAACTGGACCTTTTGGTTTTTCTTTGAAGGCATTTTGCTGAAGAAGCTTCTTGGATGAGAAGCGAAACATCTTCAAAGAAAAAATGGAAAATCCAGTTGCTTCTTGAAAAAAGCATATTTGGGACAACCATACTATGACTTAAGATGGCTCTGTTGAGTTCATCCGAACCCAGTTTTCCCCCAGAGAGAAGACTGAAGTGAAGATTTGATTAACATCATGTTAACATCAGATCAAGGAATTGCCAAACAAGTCAATAATAAACAGCTCAACCAAAGAACTTGTAAAACCATTTCCACCAACACCACAGGGCAAGCCACTAGAATATAAACTGAGAGCAAACCTCACTTCTAGCACTGATGATATTCCCCAGCTGGGTAATGAAATGTCTGCAAGAAAACAGCCAAGCTCAGAGAGCACCAAGGACCCCTCAAGAAGATTTAAGGCACTCGATCCTTTCTCTATCACCTAGCCTATCATTCTTCTCTTCATAATGGATCCACCCCTTCCTAATTCTTACTACTATTAACCTACTCCAAAAAAATCCTTACGTGTTGTTTCTCGTTTCTTTTAACATAATAAACTACAAATTACGCAGCTCAATTTTAACATAATCTGTGAGCTGGAAACAAAACACACAATTCTAGAAAATGGCAATAAAGAAGCTTCAAAAGTTTTTAAAACTCCTATTTATTCTTCGTCCTGCTCCAAAAAAATCAACTTGGCATCAACAGAGGATTTGCAAACATTTCTACATGGGCTTATATTCTCTTACCTGTATTTTAAAAAAACCAACCCACTGAAATTTCAGATTTTTCTGTTGACCAGCTGTCTCTAGGCAAGAAACTGAGTCCCGTCAATGGCCATCTGTTATATAGACCTTATGGCTAGGGCGGAGAATGAGTTGATAGGGGAAAGTATGAATAAATTAGGTGGGGCAACTAGGAGGTGAACAGAAGCCCAAAACTATGAACCTTGTTAAACAGAGTTGAGGGGTATGATTTACAAAGAAAGAATGTTGATTTTTTAAACAAGAACACACAGAGAAATAGTCCTCTACATATAACTGTTTGTTTAGTGACTGTTCAAAATTGCAATGATCCTGGGGGGGGAAAAAGTGTCTTATGACTATTTCTCACACTTACGACCTTCGCAGCCTCCCCGTGGTCACGTGATCAAAATTGGCCTGCTTAGCCAACTGGCTCATATTTATGACGGTTGCAGAATCCCAAGGATCATGGGATTCCCCTTTTGCGACCTTCTGCCCAGCAAAGTCAATGGGTAAATCCAGATTCACTTAACAACTGTGTAACTGAACAACTGCAGCGTTTTGCTTAACAACGGTTGGCAAGGAAGGTTGTAAAATGGGGCAAAATTCACTTAACCAATATAGCCACAGACCTTTGGGGGGGGGCTCAATGGGGGTGGTGGTGTCGTATTTCGAGGACTACTCGGACATAGAACGAGTGAGTCACTGAGATCCAAGGGGCAGAGAATATTATCTCTGGGGTTTCCACCCTCCCCTCTTTTAAAATTAAAAATAAAAGGCTTCTCAGAGAGATAAACTGCCTAGTCTACAGGTATCGTGGTTTCTTCTCACCGAATGACGCAAAGATACCTACAACGCAATCATATGATGGAAATATTGGGATTGTGGTTTAATATATTTGGAGGTTTGAGCAACATATCCTGTAGCAGTAGGTAAATATTTGCCTAGGCAAACCTTTCCCCCCCCCCCCCCCCATTGCTAAACTCTCTGGACTTTGGACTGTCAACTTACATATTTGAGAGAACAGCCATAAATGGTATTTGCTCAGGGATGCAGAGAGCAAACATTTAAAAAGGGAAGATATTATGGATTAACTCAACCTAATTTTCAAGATTTGCCTGACGCAGAGAGAGCCATAAATAGCTCCGGACTGAGCTGACATAATGCCCTAAGCATCAGCTAACCAATTCTATTTAAGCTATGGCTCCATCTAGCCTGCAACTCTCATCGGTCCTTAGCCAATGGCCTCTGATGGTGATGTTATTTATTTATTTATTTAACAGAATGCAGGTAGTCATTGACTTACAACAGTTCACTTAGTGACTGTTCAAAGTTACGACTGAAAAAAAGTGACCGATGACTGTTTTTCACACTTGTGACTGTGGCAGCATCCCCGTGGTCACGTGATTTACATCAGATGCTTGACAACTGACTCACACTTATGACGGCTGCAGTTTCCAGGGGATCCCATCAGTGGTGGGATTCAAAAAAATTTACTACCAGTTCTGTGGGTGTGGTTTGGTGGGCATGGCGTGGCTTGGTGGGCGTGGCTTGGTGGGTGTGGCAGGGGAAGGTTACTGCAAAATCCCCATTCCCTCCCCACCCCGCTAACCTGCTTTCCAGTTCCATTCTCCTGGGCAGGGCAACCAAAGGAGACCCAGCCGATCAGCTGGGGCTCGATAGGAGGCAGAGAAGAGATAGGGGCAGGGGCAGTCAGAGGTGGGATTTGCTGGTTCTCCAAACTACTCAGAATTTCCGCTACTGGTTCTCCAGAACTGTTATCTTATAACTGTTATCTCCCCGGTTATCTTCCTGGAATGCGTGATTAATTATCTTGGTTTGCCTTGGAACTCTCGTCAATGCGGTTTGTTTTTGGTTTCCTTTTGCTTCATGATCTACTTTTTCAATTTAAACTGTGACTAATAAAACAGCGAAGCTAAGCTGAAGGCATTACAAAACCTTGATTCATGTTTTAGTTTTTGTGTTATTTTTGAGACACTACCGGTCATCCCACTCCCAGAGGCCTGAGGTAAGCCTCTGGACCTTTGGGAGGGCAAAAAAGGCGCTCCCGGAAGTTCCGGTAGGCCACGCCCACCATGGCCACACCCACCCAGCGAACTGGTTGCTGGGATTTTTGAATCCCACCCCGTGGATTGGAGTTTTATTTTTCTATCAGAGTTTTCATTTTTGTATGTCACTCTGAGTCAGCTGGGCGACTCTATCCATTTTCTAAATGAATGAATGAATGAATAAATAAATAAATATACGGTTCTTATAAAGTAGGTTGTGAACGGGGATTGTATTTGCTAAAAACTGGAAAAATGAGAAAATACCATTACAGGAGGAAATTATTAAGAAAATATTGGAATGTGCTGAAATGAGTAGATTGACATTTGAAATTAGAGAACAAGAAGATAAACAATTTTATAAAATTTGGGACCTTTTCTATCAATGGTTAGATAATAAAATATAATAGAGTACTTAGAATTTTAGAAAATAATGAATATATAAAGATGTATTTCTTCTTTTGTTATTATATCTATAAAATGTTTCTAGGATAGATTTGGGGACGATTATATGAATTGTTATAAAATAAACTAAGTAAATTATAGTTATCTCGCAAAGTATCAATGAACAAAATTATAGTCAAATGACTGATTAATAGTGATACCAGGGTATTCAATTTCTGATTGATAATATGAGTTATTATGCAATGTAACTGTAATTGAGACTATGAAATGGATGCACAAAAAATTTGTAAACCAACCGACACACTGCTTGTACACTTATGGAAGAAAGTTGGATGTTTTTATGTTTTGTTTGTTTTTGTTTGTCTTTAAAAACCAATAAAACTTGTTTAAAATAAATAAATAAAGTAGGTTGTGAACGTGTGGGCTTGGCTATTTGTGCATTTTTCCAAAGACATCCGTGTTTTTTTTTTCTTCTTTTCTTTTATTGCTGAACTGGTTTGATTTCCAGAAGTCTTCGAGCCTGTAAAACATTCTGCCTACATTATAAAATTTATTGGCCTCCCATCTTAGCATGAGGTAACTCTGGGTGGGCTTAGTAAAGGTAAAGGTTCCCCTCGCACATCTGTGCTGGTCGTTTCCGGCTCTAGGGGATGGTGCTCATCTCCGTTACAAAGCCGAAGAGCCAGCGCTCTCTTAGCGTCTCCATGCTCATGTGGCCGGCATGATTAAACGCCTTCGAAGGCGCACGCAATGCTGTTCCCTTCCCACCAAAGCGGTCCCTATTTTTCTACTTGCATTTTTTTTACAGGCTTTCGAACTGCTCAGTTGGCAGAAGCTGGGACAAGGAACGGGAGCTCACTCCGTTATACGGCGCTGGGGATTCAAACCGCCGAACTGCCGACCTTCCTGATCAACAAGCTCAGCATCTTAGCCACTGAGCCACCACGTCCCCTCTGGGCGGCTTACCATCTTACAAAAAAAAGATAAAAATGATGCAAAACCTCAGAGGCATAAATAAAATACAGTTGTTGTTGTTGTTGTTGTTGTTATTGTTGTTGTTATTATTATTATTATTATTATTATTATTATTATTATTATTATTATTGTAATCATTAGAGCAGGGGTCTCAAACACAATTTACCTGGGGGCTGCTGGAGGCAGAGTCTGGGTGAGGCTGGGCCGTATAATATTATACTTTATATTATACTTTATATTTATATTATACACTAATATTATACTTTCATGTCACGGTGGGGGCCACAGGATATCATCCTGCGGGCCGCAATTGGCCCGTGGGCCGCGAGAATGAGACCTCTGCATTAGAGTAAAAAACAAAAAATAGCTCCCAAGTACCAATCCCAATTTTTTTTTCTTTAATTGTGGAAAGAGAAGGCAGATGAGAAGAAATGTAGAACGCACAGGCCTCTCTCTCTCTCTCTCTCTCTCTCTCTCTGCATATCTGTGTGTGTGAGAGAGAGATGTGTGTGCGTGCACGCTTGTGTGATGGCATTGGTGAGAACCAGCGGCATGTCAAGCTGTCAAAGATACAGGAAAAAAGAGAGATAAATGAATCGCTGGGGCTCCAGCACGAATAAATGAACTCGCTGCTTTTCCTGGGCAAAAGGGTTATGTGAGGCAGACGGAAGGAGCAGCGTTCCCTCCCCGTGGGGACCCCCCGAATGGGCAGGGGGAGGAGGAAGGGGGGGTGCCCGCCAGCCCATCTGACAACGGAAGAAGAATGGCGGATGAAATGAGCACAGATAGGCCTGATTGGTGGTGGCGATGGGGGGAGACAGGGACGGGGGAGGGACGCTTAAACCTGACATGGACAGGGAAAGCGATGGCTTGTTGGTATATTTGTCTTTTGGATGATTATTCTTTGTCAACAGCCCCTACCCTCCCTTGCTTCTCGGGGCTGGGCGTCCTGGGAATCTGAGAATCTGCTTCCTAGGAAGGGGGAATGTCCGTGGAATAATTTAAACCCAGGGCTTAATTTTGGCTCCTTTTTGTTGATTACCAAGAAGGGTTTCTGATTAGAATAGAATAGAGTAGAGTAGAGTAGAGTAGAGTGGAATGGAATGGAATAGAATAGAGTAGAGTAGAGTAGAGTAGAGTAGAGTAGAGTAGAGTAGAGTAGAATAGAATAGAATAGAATAGAATATAGAGCAGAATAGAGTAGAGTAGAGTAGAATAGAATAGAATAGCATATAGAGTAGAATAGAGTAGAGTAGAATAGTATATAGAGTAGAATAGAATATAGAGTAGAGTAGAGTAGAATAGAATAGAATATATAGAATAGAGTAGAATATAGTAGAATAGAATAGGAATAGAATAGAATAGAATAGAATAGAATAGAATAGAATAGAATAGAATAGAATAGAATAGAATAGAATATAGAGTAGAATAGAGTAGAACAGAATAAAATAAAATAGAATAGAATATAGAGTAGAATAGAATGAGTTGTGGGAATGAGTTGTTTAGTAGAAAAAACTGTCCTTGAATCTAGTTGTTCTGGTGTGCAGTGCTCTATAGGGTCATTTTGAGAGTAGAAGTTGAGACAATTTATGTCCGGGATGTGAGGAGTCTGTAGATATTCCTTGACGTACGATCACCGTTGAGCTCAACATTTCCGTTGTTAAGTGAAGCAGTTGTGAAATGAAATTTGCCCTATTTTATTTACCACCTTCCTGGCCACCATGGTGAAGTGAATCCCTGAAGTTGTTCAAGTCAGTAACCCGGTCATTAAGTGAATCCGGCTTCCCCCGTTGGCTTTGCTTGTCAGAAGGTCGCAAAAGGGGATCGCATGACCCCAGGACACTGCAACTCTCATAAATAGGAGTCAGTTGCCAAGTATCTGATCACGTTGGTATGGGGATGCAATGGTCGTAAATGAGGAAAACGGTCATAAGTCACTTTATAGTGCCATGGTAAGTTTGAATGGTGACAAAGTCAAGACATATGTGCCGGTATGCGAGCTGCAGGCAAATTTACCACACTGTGCATGCGCGTGCCTCACAGCTGATTTTCGGCTGGTTTGAGGCCTTTTTTGGCCTCCCAAAGGCTTTTGCAGGCTTCTGCAGGCTTTGCAGGCCGAAAACTAATCCCATTTTGTCACTTCCTGTTTTTCTGAAAATACCAGAAGTGACAAAATGGGGCTAGTTTTCAGCCTGCAAAGCCTGCAGAAGCCGTGAGGCGCAGTGCAGGTAAGGGGGCGGCAGGGGTGGTTGGGGATTGTGCACGCGTGCATAAGGGGCATGGGGGGGTGCATTGCCTTCTGGGTGCTGGCACGCGAGCACGAGCATGCAAGCACACGTGCAATTTTTGGCACAGGAGCCCAAAAAGGTTCGCCACCACTGGTCTACAGAATCAATACAGGTAGGCCTCAACTTACAACCCTTCGTTTAATGGACTTTCTGAATGGGGTGCTCAAAAAAGGGACTTACGGCCGATGTTCACACTTACGACAATCTCAGTATCCGCATGGTCACGCGATCAAGATTCGCATGATTGGCAACTGACACGTATTTACGATGGTTGCAGTATCCTGAAGTCACGTAACCGCCACTTACGACCTTGCCAGCCGGCTTCCGGCAATGGGAGTGGGGGGGGAACCAGATTGGTTTAATGACCATGCGATTCACTTAACAATGGCAGTGAATCGCTCAACTGTGACAAAAAACGTCACAAGAGGGGGCCCAACTTAAGAGCCGCTTTGCTTAACAAATGTAATTCTGCTCCCACTGGTGGTTATAAGGCAAGGATTAGCTGTGGAGGAGAATATCTGTAGCTCCGGGTTGAACTGGGAGCGGGGGCCTCTCTGGGCTCGGTTGTTTGCTTACAAACCTTTCATTACACAACTAGTAACTACTCTGTGTCCTTCACTCAGCCAAACTCTTGATTTACTCCTAATCTCGGCTTGGCATTATCAGGGTGTTGATATGCAATCCTTCTCCTGCCATGCGGGCTGCTTGAAATTTGATTTGTTTTAGAATAAAAGCCCTTAGGACCAACCACCGATTTCTTTTGCCTTTATGATCTGGATTGTTTTTTTTATTTATTAAATTTACGTGCCGCTGCCGCCCCCCCTTCAAGCGAGACTCTTACAATTATACAGCTTCTTCCTTTCGACTGTGGAGTGGACTTGAAAAGGCTACCCGTCTCCCCGCCACCTTCTCCAAAATACAAAATGCCAGGATTCAAACGGGCAAGGATCATCGCTTTGAATCCAGCCCAGAAGAATTTAAGCACAAAAACATCAGGACGGTTCTATGAACGGCCTTCTTCAGTCCTATCTGATACGCATGTGAACAAGGGGGGGGGGAGGCTGTTCTCCTCCCCCCCCCCAAAAGAAATATCCCAATGCCTTTCTCCCCAGTCACCCCCTTTCCTCCTCTTTTCTAATTCCTCCTTGCTCTCCTCCCCCCCTCTCCCCTTACCTCCCAGACTCCCCCATGCATGAAAAGATCCTTATTTAATTTAGTCGCCACGAAAATCGATTCTGCCATTCGATACAAAATAAGAATCAAGCAGATTAAGGGACGGAAATTAACTCTGAAAATATTTTTGATGGAGTGCCTTGTAGTCTCCCCGCCAAATGGAGTGCAAAGTGGAACAAATGACGGGCAGCTACTGCCAGCGACAGGAGCTTTCCATCTTCCCATTATCCACTAATGGGAAAGGTCCCGCTCTCAAGCCTTGGCCCACGGATTAATCACAACCCAGCCTTTATGAAGATTTATTTCTCCTTGCCGGCAGCCCGCGCGCCTGGGATGAAGTCATAACGCTCGGGGGAGTGCGGGGCTCCCGAGAGGAGGAGGAGGAGGCAGGGAGGGAGGAAGTGTTAGAAAGAAAGAAAGAAAGAAAGAAAGAAAGAAAGAAAGAAAGAAAGA
>NW_020716766.1:1292031-1303713 GCF_900518725.1 Notechis scutatus
AGAAAGAAAGAAAGAAAGAAAGAAAGAAAGAAAGAAAGAAAGAAAGAAGGAGGAGGAGAAGAAGGAGAAAGGAAAGAAAGGAGAGAGAAAAATGAAGGAAAGAAGAAAAAAGAAGAAGGGGGAGGAGGAGAGAGAAAGGAAGGAAGGAAAGAGGAGGAGGAGGAGGAGGAGGAGGAGGAAGAAGAAGAAGAAGAAGAAGAAGAAGAAGAAGAGGAGGAGGAGGAGGAGGAGGAGCAACAATAATAACAATAACAATAACAATAACAATAACAACAACAACAACAACAACAACAACAACAACAGCCGAGGGGAGAAGAGGAAGAGGGTGGGAGATTAGGGGGCATAGAAAAATAAAGAGAGAGAGAGAGAGAGAGAGATGGTGGCTAACAACAGAAAAATAGAGAAGCACAGATTCATATGGCTGGAAGGGACCTTGAAGGCTTTCTAGTCCAGCTCCCTGCCCGAGACAGAAGACCTGAGAGAGGGGAGCAAGGAGGAAGAAGGGGAGGTCAGGGGATCAAACTGAAGAAAAGGATCCGGGGAGAAAGAGGGGAAATTAAATAAGAGAATCAAAAGTTTGGCCTCTGCAGATGGCGAGAAAGAAGAAAGGCCATGCCAGGGGTGGCACTCCTGCCTTGGTGGAGAACAAAATAATAGAATCAGAAGGCACCTTGAAGGTCTTCTAGTCCAGCCTCCTGCTCAGGCAGGAAACCCTATCTCATTTCAGACAATCTCTGCTTTAAAACCTCCAGTGTTGGAGCATCCACAACTTGTTCCATTGATTAATTGTTCTAACCCTCAGGAAATTCCTCCTTAGTTCATAGTTGCTTCTCTCTTTGATCAGCTTCTGTCCGTTGCTTCTTGTCCTGCCTTCAGGTGCTTGGGAGAACAGGTTGACCCCTCTTCTTTGGGCAGCCCCTTAAATATTGGTAGGGACACACCTGTACATCATTGGCAGATTTGTGTAGCTTTGCCAAGGTTGGGATGTAGGGGTGTGCACAGGACAGTCACAATGGGGCAGTCTATATTTTTCACCATATCCTGCAGAAACATGTAAATGTGGAAGTTGGCTTGTGCCAAGAGAGTGAGCAGATAACAGATAATCAGAGATAATCAGAGATAATAATCAGAGTTGGAAGGGACCTTATAGGTCATCTAGTCCAACCCCAGCCCAAGCGGGAGACCCTACACCATTTTTGACAAATGGCAGTCCAATTTCTTCTTGAAGGTTTCAAGTGATGAAGTTCCCACAACTTCCGAAGGCAACTTCTGTTCCACTGGTTGATTGTTCTCACTGTCAGAAAATTCCTCCTTATTTCCAGGTTGAATCTCTCCTTGTTCAGTTTCCATCGATTATTCCTTGTCTGGCCTTCAGGTGCTTCAGAAAATAGCCTGACCTCCTCCTCTCTATGGCAGCCCCTCAAATATTGGAACGCTGCTATCATATCTTCCCTGGTCCTTCTCTTCACTAGATTAGCCAAACCCAGTTCCTGTAAGCATTCTTCATATGTTTTAGATATGAAGCAAGGCCCAAACATGTTGGTTGCATTTAAACCATAGTCCCAGCGATGTTCAGCTGGGTTGGTGTGTGGTTTAGCAGGTTGTCTTGGCAACTTGGGGCTTATTAGTTGGGCACAGCCTACATTGTAAATATTGCCAATCATTTGTGTTGTTTGAATTGGCTCTCAAGAAGGTTATTAGGCTGGGGCTAAAAATATGAATTTGGTCCCTATTTCACACCTCGCCATGTTTTTGTTTAAAATTGGTTGATCAAGTTGTTGGCTAAGCCATATTAATCGGATCCACACAAGTGCTCTAAGACCAATATGGAATAACCCACATTATGGCTTAGCTGGTGTCTAGAACAAGCCTCGGGGTTCATTTACGACAGGAGAAACTAGCGGAAATTGGTGGAATTGAGTTGAGACATCAAATCTATATATATAAAAGCAACATACCACTTACGCATCATCACAAAGTCTCCAGGACTGTAAAGCTTACAAACTTGAAATGTGACACATATGTTCCTCTTGGCTTCTAGCTGCTTATTAAGAAAGGATTTTTCGAAATGACCATCACGGCATTTGTATTTCCTATATTGTTATTGTTATTGTTATTAATATTATTGTTGTTATTATTGTTATTGTTACATCCTCTGATGCTAAGGAGTTCTACTCCCCTCCCCACCTGAAAAGAAATCTGTTCCAAATGCAAAACACAAGCAGAGGAGAGGAGTTTCTGTTTCAGTTTTAGTTTCACAGCACCAAGCAGCTTTAGGACAGAACAGTTGAGCTAAGCCACACCCAGACTCCTTGCTGTCTCCTTGCTCACACAACAAATACTTTTTCAGTTTCCAAACAGCCCTCAACTCTCTCACACACTGACAGGATGCTAGCCAGATGAATACCAATGGATGCTGGTAGGCAGAGGCAGAATTTTCTCTCTCTTATTTTCCTCCCCAAAAACTAAGCCTGATCACATAGTTTCGTAGTGAAGCACGGGTATTGAGCTAGTTAGATAATAAATATCTATGGAACTAGCCAAGAATGCATATCGGATAGATACCAGCAGCATTACTGCTGAGTTTAGATGTTTTTCTACATAGATAATAACAACAGCCCAGACCCCTCCTTTGGCAGGTTTGGGGAGCAAACTCTGAGGCCAGCCCACTCTGAGTTGTGCTAGTTTGGAGATGTTTTCAACTGAACTGTCTCCAAAAATGCAGCAAAGACTAACAAAAAAAAGAGAGAAGAAAGAAAGTTGGCAGCGATAGATCGCATATTGTTTGCAGATCTGGGCCCAGCTGAGCCTAAAATATCTCCATGGCAGAGGTGGTATTCAGTAGGTTCTGACCAGTTCTGGAGATCTGGTAGCAGAAATTTTGAGTAGTAGTTCGGAGAACTGGCCAATGTCGCCTCTGACTGGCCCCGCCCCCATCTCTTCTCTGCCTCCCATTGAATCCCACCTGATCGGCTGGGTCTTCTTTGGTTGCCCTGCACAGGAGAACAGAACTGGAAAGCAGGTTAGTAAGGTGGGGAGTGAATGGGAATTTTGTAGTATCCCTCCCCTGCCATGCCCACCAAGCCACACCCGCAGAACCAGTAGTAAAAATTTTTGAATCTGCCAAAACCAGGGATATCCATGGGGGCAGAGGGTCCCAGTCAAGATGGCAGCTGTGGCGATATGTCCCAAGAACCGTGTTGAAAAATGGTGGGGTTTCGTGGCACCTCTGCTTCCTCCATTTTGCCCTTCTTGTCTGCTCTGGCTGACCTCTCCACTTCAGTTCCTAGCATTCTCAGTTCAGGTGAGAATTTGGAAAAAGACCACGGTTTTTGTCAGGAAACGTAGCTGCCAATTTCTTTACAGAGTCCTAGAGATTATTTCAGTTTCCTTTTCCCTGAGTTACAGCGGCACTGAAAAAAAAACCACTTACAACCGGTCCCTCGCACGATTGTCGCAGCATCGCTGCGGACACAAGCCCCAAATTTGGGAACTTAGTACCACCTTTACGACTGTTGTAATGTCCCGAGGTCACTATGGGAGACCTTCCCAGACACCTTCTAACAAGCAACATTGAGGGGGGGGTTGGGCAAGCCCGATTTGATTAATGACCGTGTGACTCGCTTAACAACCGTGGCAAAAAAAAAAGGTGACAAAATCGGGCACGATACATAACAACTGCCTTACTTAACAAATGAAAATTCTTTTTTTTTTTTGTAATTTTTATTTTTTGACAACAAACATAAACATAAAAAAAGAACAAATAAAACCTTCTTTCAGTTGTACAGTGTGTCGGTTGGTACATATTTCTTGTGCACAATATCTATAGTCTTTCCCTCTTAGATTTAAATTTATATTCATATTATATTAATCAACGTTCCATGTCATGTTATGTTATCATTACATCATCACTAGACTTAGTTGCAAGTTCACATTGTCCTTTTCGAGGAAATCTCAATTTTTACACATTCTAACTTATAATTCTTTCCATCACAATCAATTATAACATATCATTACTATTATATTGTATTTAGTATTGTATTTTATTTATGTTATAATATGTTTCATTTTCCTATTTTACTATCTAACCATTGATAAAATAAATCCCATATTTTATAATATTCTTTTTCGTCTTGCTCTCTAATTGTCAGTGTCAACCTACTCATCTTTGCATATTTCATTATTTTCTTTATCACCTCCTCCTCTATCGGAATTTTTTCAAGCAAATGAAAATACTGATCCAGTGGCCATAAGTCGAGCACTATCTATAGTTGAATTAGTCACACTTAGTTACCCCTCTCCCTTGGATAAGGTAAGCCCCATTATAGCATTATTAACTGGTCTCAGATCTTCTTTTGCTACCCTGTGTGATTTTCTCTCCCCCCTGTAGCTGGGACGAGTATCTCTCCACCTTTCTTCCCCCTTTTAAGAACCTGTCTCCGACAGGACTTCGGCTGATCAATGGTTTATTGCAAGCCCCTTGCTCTCTCTTCAATTTCCTATCCATCCCTCAAATCCCGGCAGGATCAGAGAAACGGATGGATCTTTAAGCAGATCCTATAATGTGCCAGGTGTCTAGCGAGCTCTTATTCTTCGCTCTGTCATTTCTCTCCCTCCACCCTTGATCTAAGAACAACAGCCCATTTTTCTTGCGAGGGTTAGTCTACGTTTTACCTCTCTTGACAGATGGAAACTTAAAGAAGGGCTTTTGGTTTTTGATTTTCAAAACTAGCCCGTTTTTCCTGGAGGCTCCATAACAGAGAGGGCAAACTCTTTTCTCAGCCTTATTTTAAATAATAATAATGATGATGATGATGCTACAAAGGCAAGCAAGGGTAGTAGTACCAATAGTAATAGGCACCTTGGCACAGTCTCAAAACAACTGGAGCATCACTTGAACACCATCACTGGCATTGACAAATTTGCCACCGGTCAATTGCAGAAGGCAGCTTTACATGGAACAGCTTCCATCCTGCAGCGATATCTTGTAATACCACCAAACATCCAGATTTGCCTCTCCTAGGTCCTTGGTAAGGACCCGATAGCTGGCCAAAAATGCCAAACCCAGTCTGAACATCTGGCTGACGGTGCGATGAATAATAACAACAACAATGACAACAACAACAACAATCATATAAATGTCCACGGTAGGCAAAGAGTCTCTTGGCTTCCCACATCAAGCCAGGGTTAGTTTAACTGATGATTGTTAATTAGAACACAGTTGGCTGGCTTCATGCAACATGCTAAGCCAGGGGTCCCCAAACTTGGCAACTTTAAGACTTGTCCCCAAGTGTTAAAGTTGCTGAGTTTGGAGACCGCTGTGCTAAGCTGTCGTTTAATATTGCATATTTGCAGATGACAGTTGACTGTTTTCATACATGTGCCATCCCATGGTTTCCAAAACAGATGTCAGCGTTAATGTAATGTACCTGGCTGAGGCCATCTCGGAGTCTTCAGGGTTGCCAACAGGTTGTCTTTCACACATTCTGCTAAGTTGGAATGTGGTTGCTTGGTGTGACATTGTGTCAGGCTGCGGTCCAGGGGGGAAAAGCATACCAACCTTTAAGGATAACTGAATAACAAATGGCTGTCCAGCCTCTTCTTTAAAACCTCCAGTGATGTAGCACCTACAAGTTCTGGAGGCAAGCTGTTCCACTGATTAATTGTTCTCGCTGTCAAGAATTTTCTCCTTAGTTTTAGATTGGATCTCTCCTTAATTTCCATCCGTTGCTTCTTGTCCTGCCCTCAGGTGCTTTGGAGAATAGCTTGACTCCCTCTTCTTTGTGGCAGCCCCTGAGATATTGGAACACTGCTATCCATGTTACCCCTAGTCCTTCTTTTCATTAAACTAGACATACCCAATTCCTGCAACTGTTCTTCATAGGTTTTGGCTGGATCTCAAGGTTATTCAATTAACATATGTTAATGTTCGTACATTCACACACACATCACTTATCTTTAGTTTCTTCTGTTTGGCAAACCTTCTAGTGTATTCTCCTGCATATTTTTCTGGACTCCTATGAATTCCTTGGATAACAAAGTTAAGTAACAAGTAAGTACCAGAGCATGTAACACCAGACATGTCACTGGAAGGCAACATCACAAAACTGTGTCTCACTTACTTTAGCCCAAGGGGTTCTCAATCTTTTACTTACCATGGAGCTCCTTTAAATACCTTCTGTGGCCACGGACCACCAAGACTTAACTCAAGTTTGAAATCATAGCATTTCTTCAAGCCTTCCTAAACCCCCTATGATGGCATTGTGGGGGCCCCAGGGATCTGTGGACCACAGGTTGAGAACCGCTGCTTTCTCCAGTGGGGAAATTCACCGGAGAAAGCAATTATGCTTGGAAGAGTAAGCAGTAAAAGGAAACCAGGCCACCGAAAAACAGAAAAACAGAGGATGGAAACCATCAAAGTTGACATCATGTCAGAGCATATAATAAATCAAAGAAGCAGTGCAAGATCGGAAGACGTGGAAAGACCTGGCCCCGTAGGAACTCTAAGAGACAACTGAATAGATACCCTCCTCCTCTGCCTCCTCCTCCTCCTCCTCACCAGCCATAGAGGAGAACAACCTGAAAATTCAAATCTATTATCTCTTATTCAAATCTAACCAGGAGTGGGCTGCTATGGCCAGTTCAGAGAACCTCCAAATCCCACCCCTGGCTGGCCCTTCTCACCCCGCCCTGCCTGGAAGGGAGGGAGGGAGGGAGGCTGGGGGAGGGCAAAAAACGGGCCTCCTGGAGGCTCCAGAAGGCCAGAAACGGGTCCATTTCCGGTTTCCAGAAAGCCTCCAGAGCCTGAGGAGAGTAGGCCACGCCCACCATGGCCACGCCCACCCAGCAACCAGGCAGAGAACCCCTTGCTGAAATTTTTCAACCCCCCCCCCCCCAAATCTAACCCCTGGATTTTGGTGGGACCATGATGAACCTCATACAGGAGCAGGGGGGTGTTGCCCATAAAAAAAAACATCTGGTGGGACTTCAATCCCATCTTTGTGCATGCCATTTTGGGGGTTTTGGACCACCCTCTGCAAACATAACCAACATAACCAAGCAAGGCCTTTTAGCCTCTTTTAGAAGCGCTAAATCTCATCCTCCCTCCAATTCCGCAGATGAGCCATGGACCATACCAACGGCTGCTTGAACAAGGGATGTAGAACCATGAATGATGGTTTCACCTCAAGTTAAGCAGCTCTAAAGAAAAATCTGGGGTGTCTTTTTCCAAAGCAAATTCTTCACCCAGAATATCGCCTGCCTGGAGGAACTGATGACATAGAGAGTAGAGCAGAGTTTTTTTGTGTTTTTTTTTGGCGGGAAGTCATATTTGATTTGCCATATATCTGAGCTGGAGGAACTTGTCCTTGAGAAAACTGGATGGTGTGACATTTGGAGACCTCTACTACCCATTGAATTCTGAAATACCCGAAAGGCAAAGGCCGCTACAAAGGAAAATCAAGATGTTGGCTGTGATGGTGTGATTGAAGACTCATCTGATTTTTTTAAGTGTGTTGCATGCATTTGTATCTGTTGGGCCAGTTTGTTTTAGTGGTGAAGGCACCAGGCTGGAAACCAGGAGATGGTGAGTTCTAGTTCTGCCTGAGGTGTGAATGATGACTGGGTGACCTTAGGCCTCTCCCTCCCTCCCTCTCTCTCTCCCTCCCTCCCTCCCTCCCCCTCCCTCTTCTTCCCTCCCGCCCTCTCTCAGCCCAACTACCTCACAGGTTTGTTGTGAGGAAAATAGTAGGAAGAAAGAGTATTAGGTTCAAAATAACAAAGGTGAGCTAAACATCAAATAAAAATACTCACACCCTCAGACATTTTGCTGTGGAGGAATCAGGTTTTTAAAAATCAAGTTTCTAAATCTTATCACTTCGCATATATTTTTAAAACTGTGTAAGTACTTGGTGAATTCTCTAAATGCAGCTTTGCTTATTGCAGAATGCAAGTTGAATTTATCTCCTCTCCTCTCCTCTTCTTCCTTTTCTTTCCTGCATCCGCAATCACCCTTTCTTGCATTACTGTTACCAGGGGAAATAAGTAGAGGCAACCATTCTGCATATGTGTTTAATGTGCTCTCTTCTTCGATATTTTATTTTTCTTTTGTCGGCCCTTTGAAATCAAGTCAAGACACCAATTTAATCCTCATTCATATGTAGAATGAGTTTTATATCACTCTACTCAAAAGGGCTGCAGTTGCTGGGATGATGTGGGGAGGGTAAGCGGTATTAAAACCATGCTAGATATTAGCGAAATAACTCCAAGGGGCGTCACTCCTGAAGACGGAGCAGTAGGAGGAGGGGAGCCAATTTTAGAAGATGAAATACAGAAAGGTAAAAAGCAAACAGCATGATAAAAAGAAAGGCCTCAGGCTCAGCTGTTTTGACAAACCAACCTCTCCCATGTGTTTCTCTCGAAACCTCTGAAGAAACATCTATAATGTTGAAATAATTCATCTTGTTGAGGTGGGTTGGGGAGAGAGGACAGGAAGAATAGATATCTCCCATTTTTGAGAGAGGTCAGGTGAATATTATTTCTTAAACCATCGGAACAAAAAGCTTTACAAGGGATGCCAACCAACCAAGAAAAGAGAACAAATTTAAAATAAAACAAAGCCTTCCAGGATCTCTTGGGCAGAAGATAAAAAAGAGCAGAAGGGATTTGGTTCACCTTGTAGGTCATCTGTTGTCTGAAGCAAGGGATTGTCTTCAAGGGATAGTCAAGAAAAGTCAACTTATTGGTCATGTCAATGACCAACAATGGAGAATCAGTTTGATGTAGAGGTTAAGGTATTAGACTACAAGCAGTGAGTTGTAGTCTGACTTTAGGAATGAAAGGCTGTGACTTCGGACCAGTCACTAGGAGTCTGTGAGTGCTAGTCCCTTCAAGATTTAGCTTTATTCTCCTTTTTTAAAATGCTTGAACTAAAATTCTAAAATTGAACTAAAACAAGAATTAAAACCAATTCTTGTGTTTTAGCCATGACGTCATGGGAAAAAAACAACAACAATCCGTTGTCTTGGTGTCATGACAGGGCATGTCTTAAAGCCACACCAGCTAAAATTTTGTAACAGCCCACAACTGATAAAGGAACAGAAGCTCTGGAAGGAACATTCTTACATGAAACCAATCGACAATATGTAATTTTTGTGTAAACACCTGCAAAGAGTGGTGTTTTAACCAAGTATGCCAAGATCAACGGCAACAAACTCCAGGGAAAACAATGCAGAGTTCAGACAATAGTGCAGATAGTTATGGAGCAAAAACATCATGTTTTCAAAAAGCTGCTTGCTTGTACAAATAGAAAAGAATATTTGTAGCTCAGGAAGGAAGAAAGGAAGGAGGGAGGGAGGGAGGGAGAAGAAAAAGAAAAAGAAAAAGAAGAAGAAGAAGAAGAAGAAGAAGAAGAGGAGGAGGAGGAGGAGGAGGAGGAGGAGGAGGAGGAGGAGAAGGAGGAAGGAAGGAAGGAAGAAGGAGAGAGAAGGAAGGAAGGAACGAATGAACGAATGAAAAAAGAATAAGAACAAGAAGCAGGAGGAGGAGAAAGGAAGGAAAGAAGGAGAGAGAAATGAAGGAAGGAAAGAAGGAGAGAGAGAAAGGAAGAAGAAAAGGAAGGAAAGATAACAGATAACAGATCATGATTAAGTCAGATAACAGATAACAGATAATCAGAGTTGGAAGGGACCTTGTAGGTCATCTTCTAGTCCACCACCCCTGCCCAAGCGGGAGACCCTACACCATTTCTGACAAATGGCAGTCCAATCTCTTCTTGAAAGGAAGGAGAGAGAAAAGGAGGAAGAAGGAAGGAGAAAGAAAGGAGGGAGGAATGAGAGAGAAAAAGAAAGAAAGGAAGAAAGGAAGAAAGGAAGAAAGGAAGGAAGAAAGAAAGAAAGAAAGAAAGAAAGAAAGAAAGAAAGAAAGAAAGAAAGAAAGAAAGAAAGAAAGAAAGAAAGAAAGAAAGAAAGAGAAGAAGGAAGAAAGGAAGGAAGAAGGAAGGAAGGAAGGAAGGAAGGAAGGAAGGAAGGAAGGAAGGAAGGAAGGAGAGAGGAAGATCACTCTTCGGATTTGTGTAGAACTTCGCTCCTGGTGCTTGAGAGGCTCCCTCTGTGCCATGATTTCTGATGGCCACACGATGGCACTCGGCTGACGGGTATCCGGAGGGAAAGGCCTCTGACTTCAAAGAAAAAGGGAGGAAGCTGGATTTTAAAACTGGAATGAAGAGCCCATTTTCCAGTTCTGCCTGGTAAAATGGCTTTAGTTTTATTGGAGACAGAGATACAGGGTGGTTGGGTTTTTTTTTCCCCCCATGTCCCTCTGGGGCGAGATTGAGTGCCCAGCTCTGAAACCAATCTTGGCGTTCCTCAGGAACTATTTTGGGGCCATTTGCCAGTAATCAGCCAACCATCCTGGTTTACTTCTGTGTGTTTTTTCTTCCATTATTTCTTGGTTTTCATTTGGCCCACCCCCTCCCTTCGGCCACCCCTGGGCATGTGTACCCCCTCCTTACAATTACAATTCCCCCTAACACGCACCAGGCATTCAAGGAAGGGAAGAACATTTGCAGTAGAAAGGGTGCTTGCCTTTAACCACTGCTACCCATTGCAAGGAGATTTTGCGTGGCCAGAAAATAGCAGAGCTAGCTAAGCCACCCGAAAACAAGGCGTTTTGCCTGTACATTTTCCCCAAGTGGAAGGAGTCTGGCTGAGCAGCAAAATCAACAAGGAGACGATTAAAAGCCAACATTAAGATTGCAAATATTGGGATACAATCGGCAACGAGAAAGGAAAGATCTGGCCCTTTTAAAGTGCGTTGCCCACACCTCACGGTTAAAAAAAAAAAAAAGGTTGGGATTTCAAGCATGGGGGTCCTGGTTGCCATCTTCGCTTTTTTGATGACACCACACACACACACACACACACACACACACACACACTCCTGAGGACATTCCTGGAGCAAAGTTTCACCTTTAGAAATTTCATTGGGATAACCAGTTGCAAATAAAATGTTGCTATTGAAGCCAAAAAGCAGGCTCCCAGTTTCCTTTTGTGGCATTAATCGGTGTAGATAAGCAATCTCACTCACAAAGGGTTGCACAACAAGCTGCTATTAGAAACACAATTATAGTTGAGACTAGTTGAAAAGCTTTAGAAGTATGCCTGTGTGTGCATACGTCTATCTATCTTTCTGTCTTTCTGTCTTTCTGTCTTTCTATCTTTCTATCTTTCTTTCTTTCTATCTATCTATCTATCTATCTATCTATCTATCTATCTATCTATCTATCTATCTATCTATCTATCTATCTATCTATCTATCTATCTATCTATTATCTTCTATCTCCTATCATCTATCCTCTATCATTTATCCACTATCTCTATTAGATCTATCTACCTTCCTATTATCTATGTATGTACTGCATGCATGCATGCATGCATCTATCTATCTATCTATCATCTATCTATCATCTATCTATCTATCTATCTATCTATCTATCTATCTATCTATCTATCTATCTATCTATCTATCTATCTATTATCTTCTATCTCCTATCATCTATCCTCTATCATTTATCCACTAACTCTATTAGATCTATCTACCTTCCTATTATCTATGTATGTACTGCATGCATGCATGCATCTATCTATCTATCTATCTATCTATCTATCTATCTATCTATCTATC
>NW_020716766.1:1323636-1333728 GCF_900518725.1 Notechis scutatus
GAAAGGAAGGAAGGAGGGAAGGGAAAGGAAGGAAGGAGGGAAGGGAAAGGGAGGGAGGAAGGCAGGCAGGCAGGCAGGCTCTCATATTGGACCCAAAGCACCACCTTGGACTTTAAAATCTTAAGTAGAAATATGCCACAGCAACCCACAGAACAGTTTCTCAAACTTGGCCGCTTGAAGGTGTGTGGACTTCAACTCCCACAATTCCCCTAGACAGCCATGAGGAATTCTGGGCGTTGAAGTCCACACGTCTTCAAGCGGCCAAGGCTGAGAAAAACCCTGCTGTCGACGTTGAGGGACTCTGTTTCCTTTCTTCATTTGGCTTCTCAAGCCACCCTGAGACCCTTCCACAAATTGGTTTCTCCTCTTTCTGGCCTCAGTCCTTCGGAATATGGAACCGCCACTTCAGACCTGCCATTATTCCTTGATCTTCTTGATCTCCTGATGGACAAACACCCAGTTCCTTGGATGACCTGCAGAAAAGGCCCCGTGGGGCTCCAAGTGACAAAAGTAGGACTTCTCCCCACCTTCCCGTCGGCCTTCCGAGAATGCCAGGCCGGTTGTGCAAAGGACCCCGGGTGGCCTGTGCCCGACTTGGCAGGTGGCAGTTGTGGGGAGGGGGCAGAGAAGGTGGGGTTTCCGCCAATTGCGCCAACCTATTTGTATATTCCAAGCTCATGAGATACATTATTCGGGAGAAAATGAATCTTTCATGACTGATTTGTCGCCGCCTCTTCTCCCTCCGTTGTTGTTTAATGTTTCAATTTGGAGGAAGCAAACATTCAATCAGGCGGATTAACTGTTTAATGTGTACCATCACTCAAGCTGTCGGCTGGAGGGCAACGCACAGCGACACCCGAGCAGGCCAGGCCCTGCCACATTTAGGCGAGGAGTCAGCATTGATCCACCAACTCCTTTGTTAAACCAAACGCTGTGGGACACAAGCAGAAGCAGCTCCCTCTGCCCCTGGAGACTTGGCAGCGTGGCAGCGTGGCCGAGGCGGCGCAGTGCGGAAGACAAGAAGACTGGCTAGGTCTACCATGGCTGGCCTCCAGTGGTCATCTGGTTTTTTACAGCCTGGCTCTGCTTGGCCTACAGAGCAGGGGTCTCCAACCGCCCCCCCCCCACGGGGCTGCAGACCAATACTAGGCCGTAACCAGGGGTGGGATTCAAACGGTTTGGACCGGTTCAGGGGAAGTGGATGTTAAATTTACATCTGGTTCGCTGAACCAATAGTGGAACCCACCAGCTGGCCCCACCTACCCCGCTCCTCCCAGGAGTGCCCATGCAGCCCATTTTGGATGCAGGTATGTGCAGGATCTGCGCGGAGGCTCTGGGGAAGTCGAAAAACGGCCATCCCGGAAGTTCTGGAAGTGTGGAAATGGGCCTGTTTCCGGCTTCTGGAAGGCCTCTGGAGACCAGGGGAGGCCATTTTCACCCTGCCAGAGGTGTGAGGGAAGCCTCCGGACTCTGGGGAAGTCGAAAAACAGCCCCCCCCCGGAAGTTCCGGTAGGCTATGCCCCCCCCCCCCCATGGCCAATGCGCACCCAGCATCTGGGCAGCAAACCAATCGCTGGGATTTTGAATCCCACCCCTGGATATCTTGCAGATGTGGTTGACCGTCTAGGACAGGGGTCTCCAACCGTGGCAACTTTAAGACTTGTGGACTTCAACTCCCAGAATTCCTCCTCCAGTCATGTTAGCTCAGGAATTCTGGGAATTGTAAGTCCACAAGTCTTAAAGTTGCCAAGGTTGGAGATCCCTGATCTAGGACATGGAACGTCCAAGACGGTCCCCAGACCAACGTATGTCAGCCTCAGGGACTTGAAGATGAGTGGACTTCAACTCCCAGAATTCCCCAGCCAGGTGTGTTGGGTCTGTGAAGCAATGTTTCTCAACTTCAACAACTTGAAGATGGGAAGGTAGACCTTAATTCCCAGTTGTACGGCTTACAAGCTGCTGAGAACCAATGGGGAATCCACTTAACAACTGTGTTACTAAGTAAACTGCAGTGATTCGCTTAACAACAGTGGCAAGAAAGGTCATAAAGTGGGCCAAACTTAGCACATGTCAACCAAACACCTGTCTTGCTTAGCCACGTAAATTTTGGGTTCAATTGTCATCGTAAGATGAGGCCTACCTGTACTTGCCTGTATCCAACCTGGAGCACGGAGAATTCTGTCTTGAAGCCCACAGGCAGATTCAGAACAAATCCACACAAGGAATCAGATTGTGTCCGTATCCCCACAACCGGCTTACAGTAATTGAATGGATGAAATGACTCCCTTTTTCAAGCCTCAGACAAGCCTCTTCGTGCATCGATTAATCATCGTTTCCACAACCTGTTAAGTTACAGAAACACAACAGCCAAAGTTACTCCGCTGATCCAGGTTTTTTTAGCGTGTTGAGAAGTTGACCTGGTTAAGAGGGGGTTTTTGGGTATCCTAATCCTGATTACCACCGCTAGATGGCGGTAGAGAAAACCTGCAAACCGTGCCCTTATTTAAACAGGATTTTTTTTCAAAATGAGGGTAAATTTTTAAAAAAAGGGGTGGGGGACGACCCAGAGGAACTTTGAAAGTGAAGAGGCTTGCATGGAAGTTTGTTTGTTTGTTTGTTTGTTTGTCAATTGCTTACAAGATAATCGGTATAAGGATAAACAGGAGTAAGAATACAGGAAATAGGTACGAATAAAATGGGGACAATAGGACAGGGATGGTAGGACCATGGTGCACTTATTTTATTTTTATTTATTTATTTATTTTGTCAAGCGATTATAAGATAACAGGTACAAGTATAAACATAGTTATGAATAAATGAAATGGATACATATAAGAAAAATAAAAACAAACAATAGGAGAGGAACTGTAGGCAAATTGGTGCGCTTATGCACGCCCCTTTCAGACCTCTTAGGAATGAGAATTCTCCCCTTTCCTTTCCTTTCCTTCCTTCCTTCCTTCCTTCCTTCCTTCCTTCCTTCCTTCCTTCCTTCCTTCCTTCCTTCCTTCCTTCCTTCCTTCCTTCCCCCTGCTCCCTTCCTTTTTTCTCTATTCTATTCTACATTCCACTCTATTCTATTTTCTATTCTGTTCTATTCTATATTCTATTCTATTCTATTTTCTATTCTATTCTATTCTATTCTATTCTATTCTATTCTATTCTATTCTATTCTATTCTATTCTATTCTTCTACTTTACTCCACTCCATTCCATTCCATTGGGTCATGCTGGGTCAGGAATTCTGGGAGTTGAAACCCACAGGTCGTAAAGGGGCCATAGTGGCCAACTCCTGATCTATCGGGTAAACTACCCCATCCTTAGTTAGGGGCCTGAAACAGAAAATGCCTTTAAAGGTTGGCTGCACCCAGCTTTCAAAGCCATGTCAAGGGCCGTATGCCCAGAGTGGATGAGGTTGGGGGGTCTTAAAGGAGATCCAGGAATTTTACAAGCCGCCATTTTGTTTCTTTCCTTTCCTCAATCATACAACCGCACCTCCCCATAACATCTGGAATATTTAGCCTCCTCCATCTGGAGAGGAGGCCAAAAAGCCAATTGTTAATAGGCCTTATATGGACCACAGGCAGAGGTGGTATTCAGCAGGTTCTGTCCAGTTCTGGAGAACTGGTCTGGTAGCGGAAATTTTGAATAGTTCGGAGAACCGCCAAATACCACCTCTGACTGGCCCCGCCAACCCCATCTATTCTTTGCCTCCCATTGAGTCCCAGTTGATCAGCTGGGTCTTCTTTGGTTGCCCTGCACAGGAAAACGGAGCTGGAAAGCAGGTTAGTGGGGTGGGAAGGGAAGGAGGATTTTGCAGTATCTTTCCCCTGCCACGCCCACCAAGCCATGCCATGCCCACGGAACCGGTAGTCAAAATTTTTTGAATCCCACCACTGGCCACAGGTTTACAGGAAGTCCTCAACTTTTGGCCACAATTGACCCCACAAATCTCTGTAGCTAAGTGAGACATTCGTTGCGAGTTTTGCTTCCATTTTACAACATCTCTTTCCAGAGTTGTGAAGGGAATTCCTGCAGTTATTAAGTTAGTCACAGGGTTGTTAAGTGAATCTGGCTTCCCAATTGAACTTTGCTTGTCCGAAGGTCACAGCAGGGGATCACATGCCGCAACGGTCATCAATATGAGTCAGTTGCCAAGCGTCTGAATTTTGATCATGTCACCATAGAAATGCTGCAATGGTCATGTGTGAAAAATGGTTATAAGTCCCTTTTTTTCAGGGCCGTCGTAACTTTGAACAGTCACTAAATGAACTATCGTAAGTTGGGAACTGCCTGTAAGGGTCTGTAGCCTGCAAGGCATTTGGCTTTCCATGTCACAATCGGGAGGCCTGTGTGTGTGTGTGTGTGTGTGTGTGTGTGTGTGTGTGAAAGGGAGAGAGAGAAAGAGAAAGAAAGAAAGAAGAAAGAAAGAAAGAAAGAAAGAAAGAAAGAAAGAAAGAAAGAAAGAAAGAAGGAAGGAAGGAAGGAAGGAAGGAAGGAAGGAAGGAAAGAAAGGAAGAAAAGGGAGAAAGAGAGAAAGAGAAAGAGAGAAAGAGAGAAAGAAAGAAAGAAAGAAAGAAAGAAAGAAAGAAAGAAAGAAAGAAAGAAAGAAAAAGAAAGAAAGAAATGAAAGAAAAAGAAAAGGAAAGAAAAGAAAAAGAAAAGGAAGGAAGGAAAGAAAGAAAAGAAAGAAAGAAAAGAAAGAAGGAAGGAAGGAAAGAAAAGAAATAAAGAAAAGAAAAAGAGAAAAAGAAAGAAGGAAGGAAGAGAAAAAAAGAAAAGAAAAGAAAAGAAAGACCATAGAGAGTGTGAAAAATGGCCGTAAGTCCCTTTTTTCAGGCCCACCATAACTTCAGTCACTAAATGAACTGTTGTAAGTCAAGGATTACCTGCTGGCTTGATTCTGGGTGTCCACCTTTAACCTGCCTAGGAAACCAAACAAAAAAAAAACAAAAATGAGCCGCTGTATTGTCTTTTTCCCCCCATCCCGGAGCCTTTTTGCTTGTTTGCTGGTGATTTTATGCTCCTTTGTACCTCTGGGCACTTGAACTGCCCAATTGAAAGGAGAGAACGAGACGTGTTGGTGGTTAGAATTATGGCACCCAGGAGACAGATTTGAAGGAAAGAAGGATTGAGGAGGGGAATCTGAAAAGAAAAGAGAGAGAGAGAGAGAGAAAAAAAAATAAAAATAAAAATAGGCGAGGGAAATAGAGCGATATGGAAACAGGGACAGAGAAAAAGGCAATTGCTGTGTTGATAGCTGAGCTTGATGGCTACGGGTGACAGGCAAATAGCCAAGTGATTGCAGTCTGAGATATTACAGGATCCTCTGACCTCTCAACATAACCAGTTACGGTGGGGAGGGGGTTTGGGTGTATCGGGGGGGGGGGGGGGTCCTTGCTTCCAGATTTCTCCAATGCTCCCTCACTCTTGGGAATGACTGAAGATTCAGCACGCTGAACGAGCTGGTAGGGGTGGAAGAAGTCCTTCCCCGTGGGGGTCTTCTCTCTCAACTACAAGGGGGGGGGGAACGACACACTCCTGGAGTTAGCCAAGAGATATTTGCAGGCCAGGGGTGGGATTCAACCTTTTTTTTTTTACTACCGGTTCTGTGAGAGAGCGCTTTGCGCGCGTAGGTGTGGTTTGTGCACACACGCGCTTAGCGTTCAAAACCCACTGATTTTAAGCTTCAAAACTTGCCTTCTATTCAGCGCTGGGGAGTAAAACAGCTGAGGCACGCCAATCCCCTCTGCCGCACGAATCAACTGATGTGATGACCCAAAGGGGCGTGGCACAAAGGCAACACAGTCAAAGAAGCAAATAAGAGTCCCTTTATTATCTCCAACTTTGCCCCCAACGTCCAGGTGAGCTTCTGGCTGGAGAAAAACTCTGCCAGGAAGGAGCCTTTGGCTGCAGGAAATTAAGTCCAAAACATGAGCAACACAAACTGTAACTTAAAGTCCAAACAAGCCAAACTGAAGCAATTAGTTTGGCAGGGCAGGAGCAAGAATTTCAGACTTGAAGGCACGGAAAAACTCACACAGTTGGGAAGACGCCAGGAGCACAGATAAGCCACGACAACACAGGATAAAGTCGCACGCAGCTTGCCTTTCTTATCAACTGTCTTCCCAGCTAGTGGTTAATGAAGAGAATCAGGGCCCTTTCCTCCCCTGTAAGCCATGCAACCCATGTTGCTCTCCTCTCCGTTCCTCCCTGTGTGCCCTAGGATGAAGAGGGGGTGGGCCTGGGTCTTCCTCTGAACTCCCTCTCCCTTGTTCTACCTCTTCCCTGCTCTGCCCAGCCGGACTTTGCCCTTCCCCAGCCTCCTCCATACCCAACGGAGCCACACTCCCGCTCCCTGTCAGCTGTTCGGCTTCCTCCTTGGATTCAGATTCTGACAGGGATATGACAACTGAGCTAAAAAAAACAACAAGGAAATATAGGACAGGAAAGAGTTGGGGTGAGGGGTGGTTGAACCGGTGCGAACCGGAAGCATCCCATCACTGTTGCCGATGTAAACTATGTGCTTTAGATGGGCAACACACCGAGAAGGAAATTTAAGGAAAGATATGGAGCAATTCGCTTCCAGTCGCTCACAACTCATGGCTGTTGGGTGCTAAGTAGGAGAAGAGTGAACAAGTCTAAACTTAGGGTAGGTAAGAGAGAGAAACGTGGTTTGAAAGGCTGAGCTCGGGATAAACTTGCTGGCCGTCCAAGGTCCAGCCTAGAATTTCAGTGGCAGCTGTCTGATGGAATAACAAGAATTGGAAGGGACCTTGGAGGTCTTCTAGTCCAACCCCCAATCGAGCAGGAGACCCTATACCATTTCAGACAAGCGATTGTCCAGTCTCTTCTTTAAAACCTCCAGGTTTTTTAAAAAAATAAATTTTATGAACTTTCTATTAATTACAGTACTTTTCTCAGTGCTTGATAAACATCGTGTTGTCTGGGTATTTAATTTGCTTAACAATACATAGTCCATTTCTTACTCTCCTCCCCCCCTTTTTTCCAACCACTGGTAAAATAAGTTCCATGTTTGATGATATTCTGTGTCTTCTTTCTGCTTGATTTTCAAGGTAAAAGCTCCAGTTTTGAAGCACCCACAACTTCCAGAGGCGAGCCATTCGCTGGTTAATTGTTCTAATGGTCAGAATTTCTTCCCCTCCCCTTATTTCTAGATTGTTTCTCTCCTTAGTTAGTTTCCACCCACTGCTTCTTCTTGTCCTGCCTTCCGGTGCTTTGGAGAATAGCTTGACCCTCCTCTCTCCTCTTTGTGGCAGCCATTCAAAAATTATAAGATTGCTATGGTGTCACCTATAGTCCTTCTTATCATTAAACTGAGATATACCCAATGATTCCTTCATTCTCAGTTCTTCGTATCATTTGGCTTCCAGTCCCCCTAATCAACTTTGTTGGTCTTCTCTGCACTTTAAGACTTGTGGACTTTAACTCCCAGAATTCCTCTGCCATTACGGGTCTAGTGGTTAATGCACCATGCTAGTAGCATGGTTGTTAAGTAAATCTGGCTTGGCTTTGTGATCACATGACCCCAGAACACTGCAATTGTCATAAGTACATGCCAGTTGCCGAGCATCCAAATTCTGATCACGTGACCCATGGGGGCGACTGCAACTGTAAGTGTGGGAAAAGTCACTTTTTTTCAGTGCCATGGTAACTTGGAACGGTCACTACACCAGAGGTCTCCAACCTTGGCCACTTTAAGACTTGGCTGGAGAATTCTGGGAGTTGAAGTCCACAAGTCTTAAAGTGGCCAAGGTTGGAGACCTCTGCACTACACGATAAGTCAAGAACTACTTCTGAAATGTTTTCTCTTGTTTGCAATTTCATTGAAATCTGCTGTTGGTTTTCCTGCGTTCATTTCATCTCCAATCGTTTTGCTTGTGCCTTCCCCGGCATGGAATGGAATCCAGAGAGAGGTTTTCTTAAATATCAGCTGTCATCTTACCATGGTCCTTACCGTGTTCCTATGTGGGGCGCCAGAAAGAATTAACTCTAATGGGAGAACGATCTGGCCTTCTTTCTCCTTAGCATTCGTGACTCCTTCAGCCAATCGTTGACGCGGATAAACCCTCCTTAGCCGATTCAATTCAAGAGCAACATTCAATAGAACCAGTGGAGCCTTAAACAGCTGGATGCCTTTCTCTCCTAAACATCTGTGGGGCGGCCTATCCAACCGATTCCCAAATAATGTGCAAACTAATAAAGAAGAATATTTGTAGCCCAGGGTGGACATGGGGGGAGGTCCTTGGCACTCTCTGAGCTTGGTTGTTTTCTTGCAGACATTTCATGACCCATCTAGGTAACTTTATCAGTGTCAACCTTGAAGTGAACCTGGCTGGAGCCATCTTGGAGACTTCAGGGTTGCCACACAACAGAGGAAGCGGGGAGGGGGGGAGAGGAAATAGTTAGATGGGGTTTTGTAGCCAAAACAACAAAGCTTTCCTGTGGGAACCAAGGACATTTTCGCAGGTGGCTGGCCAGAGGCGGAGCAAGTAACCAAGCAACCAGCCAATACCCGGATTGGACAACGTGACCAGTGACTTGCGGGGAAGGGGGAAACTTTTATTTTTAATGGGATGAAAGTCATGGGAATTTTTTAGAGTCGGCTTTCACCAGTTTGTGCCAATATGATGTATCCAATAAAATCTGCCTGCCCTGGAGTTCTGCTTTCTATGAATGCATTACTTGGAACAGTGCCAATCTGTTTTAGAAGGGGAGGGCTGCTTGTGGAGTGAAAGAGGAGGAGGAGGAGGAGGAGGAGGACTGTGAGGTCTTTGGTGTCTCTGAATTTAGTGGTTTCCTTGCAAACATTTCATTACCAAACTAGTAACACCATCAGTGCTAGAAGGAAGTGGGGTTTGTGAGGAGGAGGAGCAGGAGGGGGGAGGGGGAGGAGAACAATAAGGTCCTTGGTGCTCTCTGGGCTTGGTGATTTTGCTGGAGACGTTTAATTACCACACTAGGGAACGTCATCAGTGCCAGCATGAAATATTTGCAAGAAAACCATCAAGCCCAGAGACCACCAAAGAAATCCACCCCCCCTCAAAGTGCAGACTCTCCAGTGCTTCTCTCCAGTTGCAGAGCTCAGTTACAGCCCAGCTCTTGCAGCCATGGGCGAGGCATGTAACGATCCCATTCTTGATCAGGGTAAATGGATCCTGGGCTACTTTTCACTGGGCTAGTTTCAAAGGCGCTCTTCAAAATAGCTGCTGCCTTTCTCATTTTGAAGCCTGCAGATTGAAGGAGAGAGCTACTCCTGAACAGCACAGCCATCAATAAGCTGTTAATCCTAAAAGTTTTAGGGAGCTTCCTCGTACAATGGCAGTCTACCCCCAGATCTCAGTTCCAGGGAAGCCACAGTGGACAAAGATCTCTGGGGTTTTGGGAATTATCTGGTCGGTTCAGGCAGATGTTGTGTTAAGTGTGAAATTGTACGTCAAAACTGCTTAAATATCTTCCTCATTAGCATAGCAGTTAGAGGAAGAGGAAGAGCGGATACAAAGGCTGACTAGAAATTGCAAGCCGGGATTTGAAGACGGGTCCTAAATATGAAAAGATAGCTTGCCAGGTCAGCTAAACTGCTTTGGAAATCCACTGAGGGGTGGGAAAGGGAGGCTGGGAGACCCCGAATGTAAGCCAAGCAAAGGAGTGTTTTTTGCACGTGATCGTAACAGGCAGACATATTTTTCTTGGACGCAAATGGCATCAAACAATTACCAAATTGCACTGCTGCTTAAGCAACAATCTGCAGATAGGAAGAGCACTTATATACCGCTTCACAGTGCTTTACAGCCTTCTCTAAGCGGTTTATAGAGTCAGCCTATTTCCCCCCCCCCCCCCCCAACAATCTGGGTCCTTATTTTACTCACCTTAGAAGGATAGACTGGGTTTTTCTCCTTCTGGACACAAAAATAGATGATAGATAGATGATGGATAGATAGATGGAGGGAGGGAGGGAGGGAGGGAGGGAAGGAGGGATAGATAGATAGATAGATAGATAGATAGATAGATAGATAGATAGATAGATAGATAGATAGATAGATAGATAGATAGATAGATAGATAGATAGATAGAT
>NW_020716766.1:1340689-1356551 GCF_900518725.1 Notechis scutatus
CCTTCCTTCCTTCCTTCCTTCCTTCCTTCCTTCCTTCCTTCCTTCCTCCCTTCGTTCTGCAAATGATGAATTCGGCTGCTATCCTTTTTTCTCTGATTTCCATTTAACTCTAGGTTGGTTTTAGGGTTGTTTTTTGAAACCCTGACCTGCAAGGGAGATTCGAGAAATCAGCTATAACCACAAGGTGGCAGCAAATAAGCACCGAGAAATCTGACTGTTTACTGCCATCTGCTGTTAGTTTGCAGATCTAAAGGCCAAGCTAAAGCCCGGTTTATTATGGGCTGGATTTATACGACAGCTAAAGCTGTAAAACAGGAGTTATAAAGCTCCAGTGGCTGGCCTGAAGAAACCAAATGATACTTTCCACTGTTGTGTCAACCAGCCTTGCGTTAAATGGGGTATTTTCTTGGCAATGAATGGTGATATACAGAGTGAGGGCCATAAAGTTAAGGTCTTGAAACAAATGGACATAACAGAGGGATACAGTCAAGATCAAGTGAGGTACTAATACCACTCTATAAAGCAAGGGTCTTCAAACTTGGCAAGTTTAAGGCTTGTGGACTTCAACTCCCAGAATTCCTGAGCTAACAGGACTGGAGGAGGAATTCTGGGAGTTGAAGTCCACAAGTCTTAAAGCTGTCAAGTTTGAAGACCCCTGCAGTATGAAGCCTTAGTAAGGCCATACCTAGAATACTGCAGTTTTGGTCACCACACTATAAAATAAGGTTGAGACTCTAGAAAAAGTGCAGAGAAGAGCAACCAGGATGATTAGGGGACTGGAGACTAAAACATATGATGAACAGTTGTAGGAACTGGGCCTGGCTAGTCTAGTGAAAAGGACCAGGGGAGACAGGATAGCAGCCTTCCAATATTTGAGGGGCTGCCACAGAGAGGAGGAAGGGGTCAAGCTAGTTTCCGAAGCACCCTAAGGCCAGGCAAGGAATAATGGATGGGAACTGGTCTCTGTCTGTTGTGGTACAATAAGGCATTAATAACAAATCACAACTTTTTTGCTTTTTCATAATAGTATGAACAAGTCATTTCTACAAAAGTCTATCAGTCTAATATGTGAAACCCAAAATTTCATTCTTTTCCACATCAAGCAAGGAAGTTCAGAAGCTGTTTCCATGTGGAAACGAAAGTGCTTATGTTCTTTTCTTTGAGCAGAGTAGTCCATTTTGCCAGTTTTCTGCTTGATGTCGTTGCTCCTCCATTGCATCCAGGCAGGGGACGGCCCAACAGACACACACACACACACACACACATCCCCACTAGGGAGCCTGCTTGTTTTCCAAGCCTCCAGCTCCAGGCCAATCCAACCCCCTGTCCTTTCCCCATACGCATCTCAGGCTTCCAAAGGCTTCCTCTGGGATCCTCACCAGCTCAAACAACCTGCAGCTGCCTGGCTGCGCATGAAAAGCAGGGGTGGGGGTGGGGAGAGAGTCACACAGAAAGAGAGGGAGATAGAAAGAGAGGGGGAGGGAGGGAGGGGAGGGGGAGGGAGAGGGAGAGGGAGAGAGAAAGGGGGAGAGAAAGAGAGGAGAGATGGTGGGGGAGAGAGGGAGAGGGAGAGAGAGGGAGAGGGAGTGAGAAAGAAAGAGGGAGAGAAAGAGAGGGGAGAGAGATGGTGGGAGAGAGGGAGGGAGGGAGAGGGAGAGAGAAAGGGAGAGAGAAAGAAAGGAGGGAGACAAAGAGAGGGGGAGAGAGATGGTGGGGGAGAGAGGGAGAGGGAGGGACAGAGAAAAAGGGAGAGGGAGAGAGAAAGAAAGAGGGAGAGAAAGAGGGGGAGAGAGATGGTGAGAGAGAGAGGGAGGGAGGGAGAGACAGAGGGAGAGAGAAAGAAAGGAGGGAGAGAAAGGGAGGGGGAGAGAGATGGTGGGAGAGAGGGGGAGAGGGAGGGAGGGAGAGACAGAGGGGGAGAGAGAAAGAGGGAAAGAGAAAAAGGGGAGGGAGAGGGAAGGGGAGAGGGGGGAGAGGGAGGGAGAGAGAGCGGGACAGAGGGAGGGAGGGAGGGAGGGGGAGAGAGAAAGAGAGGGGAGAGAGGGTGGGAGAGAGAGATAGAGGGAGAGAAAGAGGGGGAGAGGGTGGGAGAGGGAGGGAGAGAAAGAGAGAGGGGGGAAACAGAAAGAGAGAGGGAGGGAGGGAGACAGGAAGAGAGACAGAGAGAAGGCTAAACCAACCAGGCTGGTGGGATTGAGAAGGAGGATTGAGATGGGCTGCTTAAAGGAACTTGGGAAGAGTGTACAGGTGAAACTCAAAAAATAAGAATATCATGCAAAAGTTCATTTATTTCAGCAATGCAACTTAAAAGGTGAACCTAATATATGAGATAAGACTCATTACATGCAAAGCAAGATAGTCCAAGCTGTGATGTGTCATAATTGAGATGATTATGGCTTACAGCTCACGAAAACCCAAATCCATAATCTCAGAACATTAGAATATTGTGAAAAGGTTCAATATTCTAGGCTCAAAGTGTCCCACTCTAATCAGCTAATTAAGCCGTAACATCTGCAAAGGGTTCCTGAGCCTTTAAATGGTCACTCAGTCTGGTTCAGTAGGAATCACAATCATGGGAAAGACTGCTGACCTGACAGTTGTGCAGAAAACCATCATTGACACCCTCCATAAGGAGGGAAAGCCTCAAAAGGTAATTGCAAAAGAAGTTGGATGTTTCCAAAGTGCTGTAATCAGCACATGAATAGAAAGTTATGTGGAAGGGAAAAGTGTGGAAGAAAAAGGTGCACAAGCAGCAGGGATGACAGCAGCCTGGAGAGGATTGTCAGGAAAAGGCCATTCAAAAGTGTTGGGGACTTTCACAAGGAGTGGACTGAGGCTGGAGTCAATGCATCAAGAGCCACCACACACAGACGGATCCTGGACATGGGCTTCAAATGTCTTATTCCTCTTGTCAAGCCGCTCCTGAACAACAAACAACAAATGTCAGAAGCGTCTTACCTGGGCTAAAGAAAAACAGAACTGGTCTGTTGCTCAGTGGTCCAAAGTCCTCTTTTCTGATGAGAGCAACTTTTGCATCTCATTTGGAAACCAAGGACCCAGAGTCTGGAGGAAGAATGGAGAGGCACACACTGCAAGATGCTTGAAGTCCAGTGTGAAGTTTCCATAGTCTGTGTTGATTTGGGGAGCCATGTTATCTGCTGGTGTTGGTCCACTGTGCTTCATTAAGTCCAGGGTCAATGCAGCCATCTACCAGGAGATTTTGGAGCACTTCATGCTTCCTTCCGCAGACGAGCTTTATGGGGATGCTGACTTCATTTTCCAGCAGGACTTGGCACCTGCCCACACTGCCAAAAGCACCAAAACCTGGTTCAATGACCGTGGGATTACTGTGCTTGATTGGCCAGCAAACTCACCTGACTTGAACCCCATAGAGAATCTATGGGGCATTGCCAAGAGAAAGATGAGAGACATGAGACTGAACAATGCAGAAGAGCTGAAGGCCGTTATTGAAGCATCCTGGTCTTTCATAACACCTCAGCAGTGCCACAGACTGATAGCTTCCATGCCACACCGCATTGAGGCAGTAATTACTCCAAAAGGGGCCCAAACCAAGTACTGAATACATGCTTATACTTTTCAGAGGTCCAGTATTGTTCTATGTACAATCCTTGTTTTATTGATTGCATGTAATATTCTAATTTTCTGAGGTCGTGGATTTGGGCTTTTCATGAGCTGTAAGCCATATTCATCTCAATTAGGACACATCATGGCTTGAACTATCTTGGTTTGCATGTAATGAGTATCTCATATAATAATTTCACCTTTTAAGTTGCATTACTGAAATAAATGAACTTTTGCACGATATTCTAATTTTTTGAGTTTCACCTGTATACCATTAAAAGGACGGTTTGAATTTGGGAAGGCACGAAGGCTCCAAGATTGGGGCATGGGAGGTGGGGTTCATTCTCGAATATGAGGGGGGGTCGGAGAGGGGACTTGAGTCACATCAGGGGAGACTCGGAGACAGGAACAATAGGCGCGGTTTGCTGGGGGCAAATTCTCTTGTGGGGGGGGGGGGGGTGGGGTGGGGCCGGGGGGGGGGGGGGGGGCCCCCCCCCCCCACCCCCCCCCCCCCCTGTTAAATGCAGTTCGTCCTTGCCCGGCTTGTCCTGACCGGTGAAGTTGGAGGGGGGGGGTGGAAGGCAGTCCTGGAATTATCTTCCCCAAAGGAAAGGTCTTTTACAGTCCTTCCCGATTTTGGGAGAACAACGGTATTGTTTTGGCCAAAGGCGGTCGAAACGGAAGCGCACCGGGTGTTGGAAGCACCGACCTTTACTCCATTCGCATTAAAGAGTCTAAACCAGCTTGTTGTCCCACCTTGGCAATTTTAAGACCGGTTTCCCCACCAGCGATGGTCCCTGCTCTAAAAGCATTTGGGCACAACGGAGCATCCTCCTTATCCACGATCCTGTATCTGCGTCAGTAGTGGCATTCAAAAAAAATTTTTATTACCGGGTTCTGTGGGCGTGGCTTGGTGGGCGTAGCAGGGGAAGGGTTCTGTAAAACAAGGGTCTTCAAACTGGACAGCTTTAAGAGTTGTGGACTTCAACTCCCAGAATTCCTCCTCCAGTCACGTTAGCTCAGGAATTCTGGGAGTTGAAATCCACAAGTCTTAAAGCTGTCCAGTTTGAAGACCCTTCATTCGCACTCCACTCCAGGGGAAGGATATACTGCAAAATCCCCATTCCCTCCCCAGCCCACTAACCTGCTTTCCAGCTCAGTTCTCCTATGCAGGGCAACCAAAGGAGACCCAGCCGATCAGCTGGGACTCAGGAGGCGGAGAATAGATGGGGCCAGTCAGAGGTGGTATTGGCTGGTTCTCGGAACTACTCAAAATTTCCGCTTCTGGTTCTCTAGAACTAGTCAGAACCCGCTGAATACCACCTCAGGTCTGCGTCCAGGGTCATAAATTCCACCGCAACTCATTCGCAATGACCTTAAGAGCACAGTCACAAGCACTATCCTAAACCTAATGAGTAAAGAACATCTCTGCCAACTTTTGAACCAAACCTTAAAACAAAAAGAGCCATGAAAGAATCGACTCTGCCTGTCATGAATTCCTAAAGATAAATTCTGGAGCAGATTTAGCGCCACAACTTCGGTTCCCTACTTCCATTGACTGCCCACCGAGTAATTTAACTGGTTCCTATTCAATGATCCGGATGGTCTCTAGGTCACAGATTGAACCATGTAGGTAGCTCGGTGTTGGATGCCCTACCCGGGCAGTGTAAGTGACCTCAGGTTACACCAGGAATCTTTGGTGTCCCCTGACCTCCCCAACAATGGGGGGGGGCTTGGTGGTCTCTGAGCTCGGTGGCTTTCTTGCAGACATTTCATTACCCAACTAGGTAACATCATCAGTGCTAGAAGGGAGTTGGATTTGGAAAAGCAGAAGGAGGAGGAGGAGGAGGGCTGTGGAGTTCATCGCGCTCTCTGAGCTTGGTGGTTTCCTTGCAGACGTTTCATGACCCAAACTAGGTAACATCGGTGCTAAACCTAATTCCTTTGTGGCACTGATGGTGTTACCTAGTTGGGTCATGAAATGTCTGCAAGAAAACCACCAAGCTCAGAGACCACCAAGGATCCCTCATTTCAACCCTGAGCTACAAATCTTCCCCTTTATCGGCTCCCCAACTGTTTCCAGAACTTTTCGTGAGTGGGGGCAGTTCACGCTGACTTCAAGCTGCCTTCAACGGAGGGACGACTGCTTGCCTGAGGGACTCGCCAGCCTGCAGTGGGGAGGGGGGAGCCGCCTCTTCCTGGGCCCTGTGGACTCGCCATCCCCCTGCCGCCTTGTCTTCTCTGCTGCTTTGCTGGAAAGCTTCAGGGACAGCCAAGCTCGGCCTTCCCCGTCGCCTTACCGCCCGGAGCGTTTCATGGACGGGCTGCCAAACTGAAGGCGCGCCCAAGAGTGGAAGTCAGCGCTGCCCTCGGTCGCCCCCTTGTGCTCGAAGCCGCTTCTTCCAGAAGCGCAACTGCTCTGGGCGCTAAGGAGGGGCCTTCCTTGCGTCCCCTGCCTGCCACGACCTCCACCACGGTGGCGGTTTCCTGCGAAACCAGCTGGGACGAACCTGCAAAGTTTCGCCCAGTTTGCAGGCCGGTGGGGTGGCGGTGGGGAGAGGGAGAGACAGAATGAGAGAGGGGAGAGGGAGGGAGGGAGGGGGAGGGAGAACGAGGGAGAGGGAGAATGAGAGAGAGAATGAGAGAGGGAGAGAGAGAATAGAGAGAGAGTGAGGGAGAATGAGAGAGAATGAGAGAGGGGGGAGAATGAGAGAGAAGGAAAGATGGAGAGAGAATAAGAGAGAGAGCTAGAATGAGAGAGGGAGAAAGAGTGAGAGAGGGAGAATGAGAGGGAGAGAGAATGAGAGGGAGAATGAGAGCAGGAGAATGAGAGGGAGAGAGAATGAGAGAGGGGGGAGAATGAGAGGGAGAAGGAGAGAAGGAGAAGGAGAGGGAGAGAGAATGAGAGAGAGGGGGAGAGTGAGAGGGAGAATGAGAGAGGGAGAATGAGAGGAAGAGAGATTGAGAGAGAGGGAGAATGAGGGAGGGAGAGAGGGAGAAAGAATGAGAGAGAGAAGGAGAATGGGAGGGAGAATGAGAGGGAGAGAGAATGAGAGAGAGAGGGAGACAGAGAAAGAGGGGGAGAATGAAAGAGGGAGGGAGAGAATGAGAGGGAGGGAGAGAGAATGTTAGAGAATAAGAGGGAGAATGAGAGAGAGAGAGAATGAGGGGGGAGAATGAGAGAGAGAGAAAGAGTGAGAGCGGGAGAATGAGAGAGAGAGAATGAGAGAGAGGGAGAATGAGGGAGAGAATGAGGGAGGGAGAAAGAATGAGGGGGAGAATGAGAGGGAGAGAGAATGAGAGACAGAGACAGAAAGAGAGAGAGGGAGAATGAAAGAGGGAGGGAGAGAATGAGAGGGAGGGAGGGAGAATGTTGGAGAACGGGAGAGGGAGGATGAGAGAAAGAGAATGAGAGAGAGAGAGGGAGGGAGGGAGGGAGAGAATGAGAGGGAGGGGGGAGAATGTTGGAGAACGGGAGAGGGAGGATGAGAGAGAAAGAGAATGAGAGAGAGGGAGGGAGGGAGGGAGAGAATGAGAGGGAGGGGGGGGAGAATGAGAGATGGGAAGAGAGAGAGAGAGAGAAGGGGGCAAGCGAGGGGTACCCCGGCGCCCCCCTTCTTGAGGATCCGGTGTGTGCGGGCGATGCGCGCACCCATTCAGGTGTTCTGGGAAATGTTCTTTAACGCGGAGATTTCAAAGGAAAGCAAGTAGCCGGAAGGGATTTTTTATTTTATTTTATTTTACTTTTTGAGGAAGGGGAAAAGAGGGCGGAGGGGGGGAGTAGGTGAAGCGGCTGTCTGCGTGCGTGTGTTTGAACTCTACCAGCGTTTCAAGCGCTGCTGGTGCCTTTTGAACCCGCCTGAAAGCCAACCCCTCAATAGGTTCTACCCCGGAATTCCTGGTTTGTGTGTTGGGTGCGTGGCTGGGCACCCCCCACCCCCGCACCCCTTTCCTGATCCCCCCACCCCCCGACTCCGGGTTGACTCCTATCTAGTCTTTCTCGGCCGTTTTTTTTGGCACCGCTAACTTTCCTCTCCTCTCCTCCCGCGAGAAACTAAATCCCTTGATCCCATTCCCTCGCCTTCCTTCCGCTTCTCTCGAAGAAGCTTTAGGCCAGGAGGAGGAGGAACCGGCAGCTCAGGAATCGCGCCCCTTTTCTCCTCCTCCTGGTTCCTCCGGGCCTCTTTCCTTGTCCTTGTTGTCCCCCCCAAGAAGGTTAGAGGGTACCCAGAAAAAAAAATCACCACCCCCAAAAAACAGGTGGTCTAACATGCCTGGGAAGGCGGGCTGCGAAGTCACCCACTGATCGGGAGAGGCAACGTTTAAAAGAGTCGAAACTAAAGGATTATATATATATATATTTAAAGCGTATATCAACCTGCTTTAATGTAGTACAGAACAGGAAAAAGCGCAGCGCAAAATTGCAAAAATTGCAGCCGAGTCTGAAGAAGACAATGCAGAATTCTCGCCCTTTTGCAATTCCTTTTTGAAAAGCAGAGATGGCTTAATCTCTCTCTCTCTCTTTCTCTCTTTTGTTCTTTTCTTTTTGTTTTGCGGCGAATCTCCCCCTTCGACCAGCAAATCGCTCCAGATTTCTGGAAATGAATGAAAACTTTCAGGGCTCTTTGTTCAACGGACCTTCCATTCCTCTCTCTCTCTCTCTCTCTCTCTCTCTCTCAGCCAGTGACCGAGTGGCATTTGTTTGGATCCTCTTATTTCAACTCGTTCTCTTTTGCAAAGATCAGGGGAGGAAATATGATATTTTTTTTAAAAAAAAAAGAGGAAAAAAATCAATTTTAATTTCAGTTTAGAAGAGGGTGTTAACGGGGCTGCTAGATGAGGCTGGCTCTCTGGAGCTTCTCTCTAGTCTTTCCGCCTCGATATTTCTCCCCTCTTTCCATTGTTGGTACTTTGCAGGACAAAGGTTTCATTCATTCTCCCGTTCTCTCTCTCCCTCTCTTTCTCTCTCCCTCTTTCTCTCACTCACTCACTTTCTTTCTCTCTCTCTCTCTCCCTCTCCCTTTCTCTCTCCCTCTCTTTCTTTCTCTCTCTCTCTCTTTCTTTTTCTCTCTTTCTCTCCCTCTTTCTCACTCACTTTCTTTCTTTCTCTCTCTCTCCCTCTCCCTCTCTCCCTCTCCCTTTCTCTCTCCCTCTCTTTCTTTCTCTCTCTCTCTCTCTTTCTTTTTCTCTCTTTCTCTCCCTCTTTCTCACTCACTTTCTTTCTTTCTCTCTCTCTCTCTCTCCCTCTCCCTTTCTCTCTCCCTCTCTTTCTCTCCCTCTCTCTCCTTTTTCCCTCTTTCTCTCCCTCTTTCTCTCACTCACTCACTTTCTTTCTCTCTCTCTCTCTCTCCCTCTCCCTTTCTCTCTCCCTCTCTTTCTCTCTCTCTCTCTCCTTCTTTTTCTCTCTTTCTCTCCCTCTTTCTCACTCACTTTCTTTCTTTCTCTCTCTCTCTCTCTCCCTCTCCCTTTCTCTCTCCCTCTCTTTCTTTCTCTCTCTCTCCTTCTTTTTCTCTCTTTCTCTCCCTTTCTCTCACTCACTCACTTTCTTTCTCTCTCTCCTTCTCTTTCCCTCTTTCTCTCCCTCTTTCTCTCCCTCTTTCTCTCTCCCTCTCCCTCTCTTTCCCTCTCCCTCTCCCTTTCTCTCTCCCTCTTTCTCTCTCTCCCTCTTTCACTCTTTCCCTCTCTCTCCCCCTCTTTCCCTCTCCCTCTCTCTTTCCTTCTCCCTCCCTCCCTCCCTCCCTCTTTCTCTCTCTCTCTTCCCCCACTTCAATCTTGCTACTCAGCTGACATTCGCTTGGCTCTAAGCCTAATATTCCTTGCCTATTTAGAAGTGGAAAGGTGGCTGCTTGTCTGGAGGACGCTTGGCCTAGTCTACCAAGTGATGATGACCACGATGTCCATTTGGTTGCGTCCCACTCTTGGAGAATTCTATGCTCTCTCCGCATCTTCCGATTTTTGCACGAATTCTTTTGAGTTGTTCTATATTTCACTTCAAATTCCTTTTCAAACGGATTCCTTTCCAGCCTTAGCAAGACTATTTTCTCCTGCAAGAGCTGAGGAAGCAGGAGGCCAGGCTGGTTGGGAGGGGTTAGCCTTGTGGTCAGATACAAGGTAGGGGAAAGGAGGAGGTGAAGGATGCTACCTACAGATCCAGACAGGGAGACTATCCCAGGCCAGGTGGGAGGTACCGAGGTTGCTGAGGGGCAAAGGAGGAATGCCCCTGAGTCATTCCCCATAGTAGCAACTCACACCACTACAGATGACTCAAGAAAGCAAGCCAAGCTGTATCCTGACAGCAGGATCTGCTTTCTGTTGATCTGCATGGTTTGGGCTAATTCTCCCCTGTCTCTCTGTGTCTCTCCCTCCCCATCTCTCTCTCTCTCTGTGTGTGTGTCTTCCTCCCCCTCTGTCTCTTTCTCTCTCTCTCTCTCTCTGTTTCTCTCTCTCTCCCCACCCCCTGTTTCTCTCTGTCTCTCTGTGTGTGTCTCTCTTTCTACTCCCTCCCTCCCTCTGCCTGTCTCTCTGTGTGTGTCTCTCTCTATCTCCCTCTCCCTTCCACCACCCCCTCTCTCTCTCGCTGTCCATATCATTCACGAATGGCACTCTCAGAGAGCCATCAACTAGGGGAAGTTTGGCTGTCTGTAGCCCAGATTCAGAAGCCTTAATAACAGAGTCAGTTTCAGAACGTAAGAGTCTCTCTTTCCTTCTACGCCCGTTTTTCTCAACCTGGGGGCATTGCTGGCTGGGGAATTCTGGGAGTTGAAGTCCACCTATCTTTAAAGCCCCCCCCCCCCCCACTACTTTGAGAAACACTGCTCCGCGCGTTAAATAACAGCAACTTGAGTCCTTCTCAGCGGATACCAAAGCCGTTCCGCCTCTCCTTTGCAAGGCTGGCCTGACCCCGAGACGTTTCAAAGCTCTATTGATGCTTCCGAATGTTACTCTCTCGCCCTCTCACTTCCCTTAGCCTTTCCCGCTACTACTCCTAGCCGTAGTCTCTCCCGCAGGGCGCGTCCTTCAGCACCACGAGTAGCTTCCTATGCTTCCCGCTCATCCCTCCGCCTTCTCAAGTTCAAAAGGCCGCCCCCCCCGTCTCGAATAAGCAGGGCTGTAAAGTGATTAAAAAAGAAGAAAACCCCGAGTTCTCAACACACTCAAAGCTTTAGATGTGGGATTTTCGGAAGTTGCCCCGGAGCAGAGAGATCGGCTGCGAAAGTCCCAGGCTGAGCTCCTGTCTTGGAAATCCGTGGCTTTCTCCCTCCTCACCTCCACCCCTTGGTTCGTTTTTTTCCCCCTCTGTTCGGTTGCTTTGATCTCAGCCTGCGCGGTTTCCTTTCGCTGGCAGTGTTTACAGCTAGAAAACGCGCCGTCTGAGAGAAGACGTAAAACTGCAGGCCTTCGTGAAGTGCTTGGATTTGATTTATTTGTGTTTTTTTTAAAAAAAACAAACCAAGCTCTCTCGTTCTTCTGTCAGACAACAGATCCTCAGAGGTGGAAGGCACCTTAGGGGACCTCTAGCCCCCCCCCCCCCCCCCCGCCCAAGAGGGAGACCCTGCACCATTTCTGACAAAGGGCAGGCCAATCTCGTCTTGAAAGTCTTTAAGTGCTCCCACAACTTCCGAGAGCAACTCTTCTTGAATTTTATTTAAATCCCGTAGGCATCAACCTTGCTGCATAGCCAGACAAGTCCACGTTCCCCCACCCCGTCCCGCAGTTTGGCAATAAAGGACGTCGGTAGGACACGTGTTGGACAGCACCCAACACCCACCCACCCCCTCCGTGTCGATCTCGGAAGCTAAGGAGAATCAATGTGGGTGATATAGGGATGGGGCACCACCAGGAAATCCCAAGACTGGCCTAGGTTGGGGGTGGGGAGCGGGGGTGGGGGAAGAGAAAACTCAAACGACAACACCAAATCAATTCCTTACAGTTTCCAAAATTCCTGCACGGGAGGCCACTGCAGGAATCCAGGAAGTCTGAAGGAACATTGTTCCTTAATGCTGTTGGCTACTTGCTCTCTAATTTTCCAAGTTGTAAAGGGGCTGGGCTCCCATTTAAAAAGCATGCAAATCGTTCCGGAAAAGGTAGTCCACCCGATCTGGGCAGAAATGAAATGGTGTTATGTGCTTCATTGTGTATAGTATTAAGCCAAACAAACAAAACTGATGCACAGAACTTTTCCAACGCCAAGGTTTTGAAGTGGGCAAGCATCAAGGTAATTAAAATTAGGTTAGGAATAGCCTGCACTATTCTCACCTCAGTCTTTGGAGTTCACGTTATGATAAATACGGCAGTTTTCCTTGAGCTTGGTCATTTCCTGGGTTATTTTCAAAAGGGATATTAACTGATTAGGTTTAGATTAATCGGAATCTAAAGAGCCGACTTTCTTTCTTTCTTTCTTTTTCCGATTGGATATTGGGGTGGGGGAGGAGAGCCCCGGAGATGGGATGGGATGGGAAGGGGGCTTGAGCGCAGCTCCAGGTCTGTAATATGCCAGACATAAAAATGAATATAAACAAACAAGGGACCGTTTGGAGGGGCTTCGAACCACATTTAACGCTAATGAGATGAGGCAGCGGAAGGTGGGAGACGAGGGCGAAGCCTCTATTAGGCTGTTAAAAATAATTATTAATTACTTTACTTAATAAATTGCTTGCTCGCTTTTCTGGCGAGCTGCTGCCTAGGAATGCAGGGACGTGGATGGAGTGTTAATCGCAGCTTTCACACACACACACACACAAAACACATACACACACAGGTCGTATCTCGCTGTTGGGCTCCCCTCCAGCGTCCATCCTTCCTCCTCCCACCTTAAAACCGCTTCTCCAAGAATTCACGGCCCCCTTTCAACATTTGCCCTCCTGCCCCTCGCACCCGTGCCCCCCCCCCCCCCCCCCCCCAAGACTGCCTTCTCGCGCCTTGTTAGAAGCAGGTATTTGAGTTCTGAGCTGAGATTTGAGATCAAAGGGGCTTCGCTGGCTATTAGTTTCATGCCTCGGCATTGATCCCCCATTGATCGCGCGGTGTTTGCCTTAACGTGTGTATCGGGGCTGCTTTAGAACAGCCTTGGTGGAATGGGAGGGAGAAGGCGGGAAGGGAGAGGGGGGGGAACTTCCACCTCTGGCTTTTTTTTTCCCCCCCTTCTCGCCGGAGGTTATAGAACAATGAGGAAAGGAAGAGCCCCTTTTTCATCCTCCAAACGCCGCCGCCAGATATCCAAATCGATAACTAATGACAATGAATAATTTACGGCATTGATTTCCCCCCCCCCCCCCCCAAAAAAGAGGGGAGATGTTGGCAAACATCCCCTTCAAGATTTAGAAAAGAAGAAAAGGAAATTGTACAAGCGCTCCGTTCCCAGCCCTGCCCGTTCCCCCAATTCAAAGGGGAGCGCTCCTGATTTATTTATTTATTCGTTCGTTCATTTATTTATTTATTTATTGCAAGGGGAAGAGTTAGTTGCCGTGAATATTTTTTTAACCCAAAGCAACAGATAGGAGCGCTTCTGTTTGTTTGTTTGTTTGTTTCCTCCCGAGAGGTTTGGGCAGATTTCAGGAGGGGGAATGGGAGTGTGGGATGGGTGTTACAACTTGGCATACCAACCGTCTTCTTAGCCCAATAAAGATCGGTAAGAATCGGTGGGAAATTCTTACACGCTAAGAAACCCATTAAGGCATAAACTTTCCCTGCCCAGACATGGCTGGATTAATTAACTAATGCTTTCGTTGATTCTTCGGCAGGCAAAACTGAGAATCTGTGGGTGCAAGTTCAGGACAACCTCGGTTTAATTTTTTGCCTGTTGCTTCCCTCTGTATTTTGAGGGGGGGGGGGAGAGAAATGAGGATAAAGTGGCAGTTTTTAATTTCTTGCTCACTTTTTTTTTTTTTTTTAAGACTCAAACCCCCCCATCATCCTTCCAGAATGTTGGTGGTGTAAAATCAATTTATTTATTTTTAGTTTCAGGCTCCTGCAGCATTCTAATTTCCGTTACCCATTGCTCCCTGTTTTGGGGGTAAATTTTCGCCCCCTTTTTAATTCTCCAAGCTATGGTCTTTTAAGTTGGGTGTCTTGGAAGGGGCACGTGAACGAGTGAACGGCGTGCTTAGAGTTTCCTCCACCGAGGAGGACCGCGGGCCGTATAGTTCGAGCAGCTTTTTAACTTAAGGTATGCGAAATCGGTTGAAAGAAACCAAGGCTGGAGAAACCGCGGAGCCGAAGCAGAATAACCTATCGGCGTAGTCACCTGTAGTAGTTGCAATAGGGCAGGGTGTATGGTCTTCCCTTCCCTCCCCACTTCTCCCCCTAATAAAGTTGATGTCTTGGTTTCTAGGTGTTTCTTCATTTAAAGAGACGTTCAATGAACGGCGACCTCGCCTAACGAGGACGTGGAAAACGAAACAAGCAAGGCGATAAGAACTGGCATGTGTGTGTGAGAGAGAGGGGGTGGTGGGAGTGGATACGGGAGTGCCCTGTCCCCCCCTTTTTCTCGACCTCTCTCTTTCCAGATTGGGGTTCCTGGGCTCTCCTCTCGGCTTCAGGAATACGCAGAGATGAGAGGGAGGCGAGAAGGCGAAAGAGAGAAGGGGGGAGAAGCGGGAGAGGGAAGGAGGAGGAGGGCGGCGGGGGGGTGGGGGCGGGGGGGGGAAGCAAAGAAAGAAAATTCCCTCGGCTACTTGTTATAACATTTCTCCAGGAGGTTGGAGGGAAGTTGAAAGTCTGGTAACCGAAATCAAAACTAACAAGGAAATGATCTGCGCCTCTCATCTGGGCCCCAGCTCCTGGGGGCCTGGAGGGGGGAAATCTGCCCCCTTCCTCTTTGATTTGTAAAAAATGCATTACCTCCCAAATCAAACGGAAAATTACTGCAACCGAGGACGGGAGGCTGAGAACGAGGGAGGGGAGGAGGGGTCTTTGGGGACATCCGAGCAGCACGCACCGGGCTGGCGGCGGGAAGTGGGGAGGGGGGGGGGGGGGGATAGGGGGTTTTGGGGGGGAGGGGGAGGGGGGGGATTGGAAACCGCGGGGGGGGGCAAAGGGGGGGGGGGGGGCGCTCAGATGAGAAGGCGCGGCTGGAGCTGTCCCTGGTGCTGAAATCCTCCACCGGCAGTGGGAACTGGCCGCGACTGTATTGGTATTTGGCGATCTCCAGCTGACGCCTTTCCAATATAGCTAATCTAGTTAGTTAAACCAAGGCCTTCCGGACTGGTTTTCTAAATTAGTTGGATTCCACATTTCACCTCTAAATGCACAAAGAAACCCCCAGCTTTTTTTAAATCCTTGTTTTGTTTCTGCTGTTCCTGTCTTTGATCCATTCCGCTCCCTTTGGGACTGGAAGTGGGGGGTTTGTTACACCCCCCCTGGGCCCGCGTTCACACAGCCACAATAAATAAAGGGGGTTATTCAAGATGAATACTAATCAAGCCGGCTATTGAGTCTTCGCTTGAACTCAGGTGACGTGTGTGTGTCACTCAGGTGACGCTTGAACTCAGGTGTGTGAAGGCATTCAGAGAATCACCTTTACTGGGGACCAGCGGGGTGGGGTTGAAGACGATGTTAATGACTATTTTAATGAAGGGGAAATGAGGATTTCCCTTGTCGCACCCTGTCCAGTCTAAATCCCCCTATTTTAGCTCAAGAGTTTCCAAGGATCAGATTAACCATTTGGTGCCCAGTTCTTTGACAGTTTTTAGATCAAAGTTTGGGGGTGCTTGCAACACTCACGTTATTCTTTCATTCGACTCGTTTTCACTGGGGTGCGTGTGAAGAGACTGATGGTTTTTTTTTTATCTTTGCTACTTCTTCCTCTTCTTCCTCCTCCTCTTCCTCCTTCCTTGTTTTCTCTTTCTCCTTTCCTTCCTTCCTTCCTTCCTCTTTCTTCTTCTTTTTCTTCTCCCTCTTCTTCTTCCCCCCTCCTCCTCCTCCCTTTTCCACAGTTTTTAAAGGATGTGGGGGGCTAAGAAGACTTAACTTGCCTTCCTGAAAAGAAATTGCGGTGGGCGGCCTTGTGTCTCTTCCACCTGTAATGATTTGCATTGCCGGGAGCTCCCCAGTCCACAACTAACGCTGAGTAGTTTCCAGCAAATGCTGGCCCTTAATGAAAACCAAGAGGGGGAAGTAACTTTCTCGTCTACCGCCTCTACCTTTTTAGACTGCCCATTCCCAGAAATCGTTCCGTGGGATGGTTCTGGTCAGCATCGGGACAACTTCCTCATCCAGGAAGGGAACGATACCACCCTCTCGCTTCCTTCTTTCATTTAAGCCAGAGATCTCCAAACTTGGC
>NW_020716766.1:1356951-1369477 GCF_900518725.1 Notechis scutatus
CTTGGAAAAAAAAAAGCACTTTGGGGATATCCTGGCTTTAAGCGTGTACGCACTTTTTTAAAGTTACACTTACAAGCTTTCGCCCATCTATACCCACACGGAGTTCCCCAATGCTGACTCGCGACAGATACGAGTTTCCTTTGAATTATAGACCCAAACGCAGCTAACCTGGCAGCCGCTGGATTAATTTAGGAGCCACTTCGATAGGCGCTTCCAAAAGAGCGCAACTGAGATTTGAGCGGGATTCTTCCACCCCCCCCCCCGGACAGGGGCAAACGCGGGTTGAAAGCGCCGCGTTTCCCACGTTTTTTTTAAGTAAGATGATTTCCAAAAACGAGTTACGCTCGGCGGGCCCTGACGAGTCCTGTCTTGGGGGGGGGGGTGTCTTTTACCCGGGTCAGGAAGTGGGGACGGCCAACAGCAGCCCCCCCCTCCCTCCCTCCCCCCCAAAACAGAAACCAGAAGCAAAAAACAGCACAGGTGATTTTTGCGTTTTTTGTCTGTGTTTTGCCCCCCCCCCCCCCCCCCCCCCCCCCCCCCCCCACCAAAGATTGCGCGGCGGGACTTCTTCTTCTTCTTTTTTTCTTGCGTGGAAACGTCGGGTCCAACTCCGCCGGACCAGGATTGAAGCTCCGGTTGGGGTTCTCCCCTCCCTCCCTCCCCTCGCCAACTCCGCCATCTCCCGGAGACTCCCTTCCCTGCCAGTGGGGGGGGGGGGGGGGGATGAGACCCGGGCCCCCCCCCCCCCCCCGAAATCCGCAGCGCCTTCTCTCTTTCGCGCCCATCCCAAGTAGGTCGGGGAGAGGGGTGAGAGTCACGGTGCTTTTTCCTCTCCTTTTTTCTTGTGTAAAATCGCGCCGGAGACCCCCTTCCTCACTGCGCTTTCTCTCTCTCTCTCTCCTGTCTTCTTCCCCCCCCCCCCCCCACCTCCCTGCAGATAGAAGCCTCCCTCGCTATGGATTGTAACTGCGTCTCCGACCTGCTCCTCACCTCTCCTGTGCCGGCTCTCTGGACACCAGGTAATCCGGACCCTCGGGCTGGAGATTTACGACCGAAGCGGGGGAGGGGGGGGCTGGGCTTCCCAGGCCCTGCGCGCTGGGGGTTAATCCGGGAGCCAAGGACTCAGCCGTGGGTAGTGGGTGCTGGATCCCCGGAATCACCTGGGCAGTGGCGGATTAAGGTTCACTGGTGCCCTAAGCACTGACAAATCTTGGTGCCCCTCTACTGTACAAACGAAGCCATCTTCTCAACTTTGTGGTGCCCCCTTTGGGCCTGGTGCTTAGTCTGCTTAATGGTTACTACACCACTGCACCTGGGTGTTGGAGCCCCTTGGCCTCTAACTGTGCCTAGCTTACCAGCGGGTTAGGAAACTGCCTTTGGGGATGAATGCTAGGCCTCCAACACAGCCTGGCTGTCTTCATGCAGCCTGCTGAACCTGTATACTGAATGGACTTCTAAACTGGGCCAGCATAAGACCCTCAACCAGTAACCAAAAGGCTTGGGTTCACAAATTGCTAATCCATGTGTCAGGGCTCTGACAATCCACGCCCCCATTCAAATCATAAGTCTCTAGCCGCATCTCTCAAGAGTTTTTAAAAAATCATTTATTCGGAGTGACCGTGTCGGCGTGACCTGGATGCAGCTGACATTAAAATACATCCTTCATTTCCCCTTTGACCCTGGTCTTCCTCCCACCCCCTGGATGTATATTCTCCAATGGGATGCATCCATAGCCAAGAGTCATCAGTCATGCTCTCCAGTAATAATCTTTCGCGCCAGAAGCTTCGGCCGCCTAGCAATTATCTATGAAGCATTTAAGGAATGCACTACGTCCCCCACTGCCTTTCTGCTGGCAACTCTAAAAGACCAGAGAAATATTTTTGAGTTGACACCATGGCTCTTAAAAGCTAACATGGTTCAAAGTAACCCTAGTTAAGAATGTTTGGCAAGGGCAACTCCATTTGGCTAAGCATGCGGCCTGAACCCAGGTATACCGCCATCCTAAATACAGGTAGTGCTCAACTTACAACGTTTAGTGACTGTTACATATAAACCCAATCGTAGTGTTGGTTTAAGGTCACCTCACAATCAGGAGGTTGTGAGTTCAATCCTAATTTGAGGCAGATCTCTCTCTCTCTCTGGGACTCTTTGAGATATACCTGCTGAACAAAACTCCGCATTGGTGACAGGAAAGGCATCCGGCCGGTAAACACTCGGCTCCATTCAGTTGCCCAGACTCCACCCCCAAGGGATTAAGGGGTCATTAAAAGAGGGTGATAATGGTGTTGGTTTAAGGGAAGGCATGTCTGCAATTAAAACAACTGTCCTATTGAGATACAGGTAGACCTCGACTTACAACAGTTCATTTAGTGACTGTTCAATGTTACAACAGCACTGAAAAAAGTGACTTATGACCATTTTTCACAGTTACGACCAGTGGTGGGATCATATATTAACACTACATTGCTAAGTCACTGTCCTCCCCAAAGAAACCAACATTCCAGGTTTCAAGCTAACCAAGTCTAGCATGTTGTAAGAATGTAGCAGCAGGAGTTTTAGGTGATTTGGTTGTACCTGTTGCCTGAACCTCCCACAGACCCAGAAAACTTACCAGATCTGGTGCATTGATGCACTATCTAGTATAGTGTTAAACCAGATGAAATAATGTCATTAATAATAATGCAACCAAAAGGTAACCTTGGATAACGGCCAAGTTCTTTTTTAAATTGCCACCATGAAATTGAGAATGAAAAATTGTGTTTTGAGATTTCAGGTTTGAATATTAAAAAGAATTATCACACACACACACACACATATATACTCTATTTTATCATATATTCATACATGCGAACACACGTGCTTTTGAACACTTGGCATTTCTTAATATTTTTAAGAAGGAAATATGAAACCAGGCCAGCTATCAGTTTTCTCCCTAACACCCAAACCCACAATGCCAACTCTTCAAATGTTACTCCTTTTGCACATCAGTATTTTAAAACATCAAATATAAAATACTGTTGCATTCAGTCATGTTGTTTTCCTCCAGTTTGTATAACTAAGTATATAACTAAACCGAAATCCCATCCTGCACTTTTTATTTACTGATTTAGTGATTTAAAAGACAGGCCTCACTTTTCTTCACCAAAATTAAAGCATTTCCAGACAAAGGTAGCAATTAAACCAATGTAATTAATAAGAGCAAGTAAGCAGACGCACTCAGAAAAAGCATCACTTACTTTTCTCATGCAGCAAAATAAAGCCATCCCTTTCCCCAAATTATCTAAAATATTATGATTTTAGTAAGCATGGGGGGGGGAAATAAGTTTTCAAAGGGGAAAGTATCATTGGCATCGTACTGAGAGCATAATCTTTCCCATATTGGAGGAAACTCAGTGATGGTGACATTTTAAAAAGTTGATTGGGATGAAGGAGGGGAAAAAAATACAAATTTGGTGCCCAGCTGGCTGTTGAATGGATACTGGCTGCTGAGAATTATTTCTTTAAAATGTTTCTCTGCCCTGCTTTGCTTCTCGGGCTTGAAGTCAAATATCTAGTGGCTCTTTAACAAAATATTTTAGCCATCTGGGAACATTTTAGCAAATAGAAAACTGCAGGGAAGATTCCAGCTCTATCGCCAATAAATAAATAAAAATAAATAAATAAAATTGGCAAGCCCATCCTAATGCTGACAAGAGAACCAACTGCTGTTCAGATCACAACCCAGGGACATGCCGAGAAATTGTCACGGCTGATTGTGCCCTTGCCTTCTGCCAGTTTGCAATAGACAAACAATTCCCACCCCCTCGTTCCATCCAAACAGCTATTAATTGCACCCTTTCCCTCCGAGCGGTGGCTCCCCCAGGAATCTAGATAGCTGTGAAGTTGATAGCTCCAAGCTGAAAGCTGGGGGCAATTGCGACAATCAAAGGGAAATGTTTTTAACCTGAGGCTGCCTTTCCCTTGCTCGGCCTCTGAGGAGTGAATCCTGCATGTTTCATTAGCCAGCTGCTTCAATCTTCTTTTCTTTTTTCCCCCCCCTCCCTTCACAAAGGCTGATCGCGTTGAAGTAGGAAGGGAGAACGGGGTTCAACTTGGTTTCCTTGGGGCCGAGGATGCCTGCTAAGGGGAGGTTGAGAGAATCAAAATGGCAGCCGCAACCATGGCATGGAAGCCCTGCCTGTTGGGTGTTAAATTGCAGTTCGCAAGAGTTATCACACAAGCCTTTCCACAGTCAACTAAGTACTAAATTGGCACCAGATAAGGGGCAGCGGAATTCGGGAGAGGTTGGACTTGTTTGTGACAACATAAAGATTCTAGGCTAATGACTTACTAAACTCCACCCTCAGTTCTACTGCTCTTCTCCTGCACTGTCCCCCATGTAAAAAAAAGGGGGGGCTTTGATTACATAATTTTGACTGCCATCTTGACTTTTTTTCAACCCCTCCTTCCCAGACTCTCCTTGTCACGGTATTTAGTATTCTAGAATCAGAATGAAAACAACGTCCTTCTCTGTGTTCATGCATTTCTAGAGTCATTCTGGGTAGTTTGTGACACTACTGTAAAAGTTACAACAGCCCTGAAAAAAGTGACTTAAGTCCAATCCTTGCACTTTTGCAACCATCCCAGGCCACATTCCCACAGTTGTGTGATTAAGATTTGTGCGCCTGAACAACCAGCGTGTATTTATAATGGTTGCGGCATGCCAGCATTCTGTGAACGCCATTTGTGACTTTCCCAACTGGCTTCCAACAAGCAAAATCAATGGGTGGGTAAAGGTGGATTCATTTAACAATTGTGTGAGTCACTTAACAACAGCAGCAATACTCTTCAAATGTCAGCATTCCAGCAAACCTCCATTCCACTCGATAACTCTGAGACAGACATCTCTCAAAAGTTCCTTTTGTTTGGATAGTAACTGGCACAACCGTGGAATCTCGAATCTGAAAGTTGCAGGCTTCCTTGCAATAAGTAAAAACTATAAAATGCATCCCCTGCACCCATTATCACATCACATGCACCCATCACCCAATCACCATCTGTCCCCATCCGTCCTCTCACATGCGCAACACAACCTGACCTTGAATCAGAAAAAGAATGCTATTATGCCTACCTAAACATACTCCAGTATATTCCCTCCTTCCACTCTCCCAGGCTCAGATGTGGCAGCGTGGGAGCATCTAGTCTCAATATGGCTTCCAAAGCTGACATCAAAACTGGGACAAAAAGAATTTTAAAATCAGTCGCTTAATCACCAGCCGGCTTAGCAAGAGAAATTCTCGTCCCATTTGTGGTCATAACTTGAGGACTATTTGAATATTCCTGGTTCTCCTTTGCAAATGGGAAATCTCAGTTGATGCATAAGTGCTTGTACCTGCTCGCTGTGTTACCTTGAAGCATCTGCTCTGCTCTTCACGGGGCATACAGTTAGTCCTCAATTTGCAACGGTTCTTTTTAGTGACCGTTCAAAGTTTCAGTGGCACTGGAAAAAGTGAAATACAGTCGTTTTTCACCCTTACGACTATTGCAGCATCCCCGTGGTCACGTGATTAAAATTCAGGCATTTGGCAACTGACTCACACTTATGACGGTTGCAGTGTCCCGGGATCACGTGATCCCTTTTTGCGTCCTTCTGACAAGCAAAGTCAATGGGGGAAGCCAGATTCACTTAACAACCGCGTTACTAAATTAACTGCAGTGATTTACTTAATAACAAGGAAGGTGACAAAATGGGGCAAAACTCGCTTAACAGCTGTCTTGCGTGGCAATAGAAAACTGGGGCTCATTTGGGGTCGTACGTTGAAGATGACCTTATTGGTTTTGCTTCCTGCTTGATTTGCAAAAGTGGATTACTTGACATAAATTTAAAATCAAGGCCTCTTTGGTTTTAACTAACTCAAGGCAATTTGTGCATTTTTTTTTAAAAAAGGCAGAGAACAAATTAGTTCTTGTTACAACCAAAGGATCTAGATATTTAACGGTTAATTAAGACAAAACTTACTAAATAAAATCAAGTGTGATGAATAGGGTAGAGCATGGTTTCTCAGCCTGAGCATGGATGTGGGAAATTCAATTGCCAGAATTCCCATTCAAAAATGTATTTTAATGCACAGCCTCTTTAAGTTAGCATCCGAATTTTGACCATGGGGGCCACAGGGACAGGTGTAAGTCAAAGATTACCTCTTTAGTGCAGTTGCCAAGAAAATTAATGGACATATTGATAAAGATTCCAGGGTTGGGCTATATACTATTGTAGACTTGATTTGTGTTGAGGCAAAAAAAATCCAAATTTCAGGAGTGGGTTGATGGGAAATGGAAGGACGAACAAGTCAGGGCTTAATTAAACCATTTACACATCCTGCAGCAGCTGTAGAAAAAGTGGATTTCCCTCCTCGGGGACCATGAGGAAAGAAGCCCAAAATAAAACAGCTGATATCACCACATTTTTATGCAACGCTATTGCTAGATTTGGAATATTGGTGCAGATCTATTCGCTGGACTTCAAGAAGGCTGGTTTAGGGGTTAGAATGACAGAATAACAGAGTTGGATCTCTGAGATCTTCTAGATTATGCTAATAAATAAATGAAGCAGAGAATTGTGGTTGTTACATAGTAGGTAGTCCTTGACTTACAACAGTTCCTTTAGTGATGGTTCAAAGTTACAACGGCACTGGAAAAAAATGACTTATGACCATTTTTCACACAACCGTTGCAGTATCCCCCATAATCACGTGATCAAAATTCAGATGCTTGGCAACTGACTTGTATTTATCATGGTTGCTGTGTCCCCGGGAGGTCGTGATCCCCTTTTGCGACCTTCTGACAAACAAAGTCAACGAGGAAGCCAGATTCACTTAACAAACCACGTTTCTAACTTAACAACTGCAGTGATTAACAACAGTGGCTCAAAAAAAAATCGTAAAAGGGGTTGAAATATACTTAATATATATTTCACTCAGCAGCAAAAATTTGGGGCTCGGTTGTGTCGTAATTCGAGACTACCTGTAGTGTTTTTTTTGTGGAGATTTAAGAAATAAATAGATAAAAATACGATCTCCAGGGCAGGTAGCAATAGCATGTCTGGAGAACTTTATGGCTGTCTCCACATAAGGTTTTATTAGAAAAGTCACAGTTGCTTGTTTTTATTGCAAATATTCCTCACAAGAAAGTTCTGAAATCAAAATGTACCTGGCCCATTTTGTTAGGATATATGAGAGATCTAATCAGTTTTTTTATGTTATTCATGAACATAAAAATTTTCTTTGTCTATCCTAAAAAAATCCTTCATGTTATTGCTGTATATGTGTGTTAAGGCGAAACCTTAAGCTTTAACCTCTTTATTGAATATTTGTTTCCTGGCCTTTCCATGAGATGCCAACTTTGATTTAAAAATAAAACTGGACTGTGGGCCATTTTTTTTAAAAAAAATGGAAATATGAGGTAACAATGGCTGCAGGATTGTTATAGCTACTTCTCATTTTCAGTAATTGGGCTGATTAAAATAGGTTAGTGCCAATGATGAAATTCAAAATTTTTTACTACCAGTTCTGTGGACTTTTAGGGACCAAGGAAGAAGGGAAGCATTGATGTGTCTTTCAGAACTGAACTGAGGCCAATAGGTTGATTGATGGTTGTAGGAATACTCCAAGGGGCTTCAGCCTTAGATCCATCAAGACTTTTTCAACATCTCAACATTTCTGGACCCTCCTGTTGGGTGTATGTGAGTGTCTGCCTTCCATCCTTTCCATGTGTCATCCTTCCTTACAGGTAGTCCTTGACTTACAAACAGTTCATTCAGTGACTGAAGTGACAACAGCACTGGAAAAATAACTTATGACCATTTTTCATACTTATGACCATCGCAGCATTCCCCAGGGTCATGTGATCAACACTCAGGTGGTTGACAACTGGTTCATATTTATGGTGCTTGCAACATCCCGGACTTATGGGGTGGGATTCTGCCGGTTCGGACCGGTTCGGGCGAACCCCTCGCTCTGAAGGTCAGTTGTTTCTGAAGTGGTTCACTGTGGCAATCATGTAGGCCCACCTGCCCACCCAGGGGTGGGATTCAACTGGTGTTACTACTGGTTCAGTGACTACGTTTTGCTACTCTGATGCCTGAGCTAGGCATAAAAACCTAAGCGGGGGAGGAAGATATTTTTTTTTTCCCAACTAGCAAAGCACACCTCCCTGGAGAAAGGCCCATCTCACTCTTGGCGAGCCATGGCATTCGCCTGATGTATAACAGAGAGGCCTTGGGGAAGGTGAATGCAATTTGCTGCAGGGGGGCCAAAGGTGCGTGGTGTAACTGAAAAATCAAGCCATCGATCAGCAGTTCATTATGCCGCTTAATGACAGGTTCCTAGATAGAGGCACAGATCGGAGGAGGCCAGCTTGACCTCGCCTGCACCGGAGAGATCTGGTACCTTCTGCCTTGAAGGTCTGTCCTCTGCTGAGTTGGAGCCAGCTTTTTAGCTGTGATTAATGTGGATGGTAGGTGGAAGCGGAGGTGAGCCAATTGGCTATCCCAATGCCCTAGAGAGGCCTTTGTTTAAACACTGGGGTCAGGTGGTTATGAAAGCCCACTGCAGAATTAAGAAGATTGCAACGTTGACGTCCTCAAGCACTTCTTAAAGCTGCCAAGGTTGAAAACCATTGTATAATAGACCCATTTCCTGGAAAGACTTGGGTGAAGTCATGTTCTACTGGCAGAACGTAGAAGTAAATAGGGAAATCAAAAATTCATTATTAAATACCTTATTTAAAAAAAAAGAAAAGAAAATTCAACAACTCTAAAAGAGGATTCTGTTTTAAGCTTAGTACACAAAATTGTCTGCTACCACGTCCTACCTGTCAATGATTACTTCAACTTCAACCACAATAACACATGGGCAAACAATCGATACAAACTCAAAGTAAACCGCTCCAAACTCGATTGCAGAAAATAGGACTTTGGCAACGGAGTGGTCAATGCCTGGAACTCCCTACCTGACTCTGTTGTTACATCCTCAAACCCCCAAAACTTTAACCTTAAACTGTCCACGATGGACCTCACTCCACTCCTAAGAGGTCTGGTGCATAAGCGCACCAGCATGTCTACCGTCCCAGTCCTACTGTTCCCTTTTATTCATACTCATTTATTATATATATACTTATACCTGTTTGTTTTCTTAAGTTTTCGCGGGTACTTACATGTATGGCATTCAGCTTTGTTTGGGTATTTTCCCATGTCATTGTAGTTGTGCTTTTAAAGTTGTAGCAACGTTTCGGCAGAATCTCATCTGCCATCATCATCATTATACCTGTTTATATAAACATATACGTTTATATGTTATGTTCATACTTATACTTGTTTTCTCACATATGCTTGACAAACTAAACTAACTAACTAAATAAATAAAATAAAACTACGTGGAACGGGAGATTGTAGATCAATTAATTCTCTGGTGAAAACCAAAGTTATTTCAGAACAAAGATTGTGCACATGTTGTCTTTCTCTCTTACACACACACACACACACACACATTATTGTGACTTAGAAAGCATAGAGTCTGTGCTAGTTCACTCAGCGTGTCCCAGTTCAGATTGCTTTTCCTGAAGCCAGCTATCTGATCCTATCCAGGTGTTTTCAGAAATAAATCCCACAGAGTTCTATGAGATTTAAGTTCCAAGTAGCTGCAAAATTGTAGTGAGTGGAGGAAATCTACGGGCGAGTTCTGCCTAAGTCTTAATTCATGATTCTACTTTTTCTTCCTCCCCATTTTTTCCCCATTTTTTTCTATGCTTCTTATACATGAAGTGTTTTCACACGATGCCAATTATTGTCTATATGTTGTTGGGTCTGTTTGTTTTTTAAGAAAATGTATGTACCTGCTGTGGGGTCCTTGGTGCTCTCTGAGCTTGGTTGTTTTCTTCCAGAAGTTTCATTACCCAACTAGGTAACATCATCAGTGCTAGAAGGGAGTGGGGTTTGCTCTCTGAACAAACAGAGACAAACACAGAAAGCAAACCCCACTCCCTTCTAGCACTGATGATGTTACCTAGTTGGGTAATGAAACATCTGGAAAAAAGACAACCCAGCTCAGACAGCACCAAGGACACCACAGTTCTCCTCCTCCCCTTCTCCTGTTCCAGAAAGGTTGGACTTCTTTGTGGCAACATAAGGATTCTAGGCTTATGGCTTACTTAACTCCACCACCACCAGCTCTATCTGCTCTTCTCCTATTCTGTCCCCCATTTTTTTAAAAGGGGGAGCTTTGATCACAAAAAGCAAACCCCACTCTATTCTAGCACTGATGATGTTCCCTAGTTGGGTAATGAAACGTCTGCAAGAGAACAACAACCAAACTCAAGAGAACACAAGAAACCCCACAGTTTAACCTGAGCTACAAATATTTTCCCCTACTGAACCTTATATTCTATAAGAGTATTGTGCAGATGAAAGCAAGTGAACCTACAAATGTAAAAGGGGGAAAAGTTGTTCTATATGGAACAATAGGATTTTTTAAAAAAATATATAAATGAAGTCAGATTAGCTAGTTAAGACTTGTGACCTGCAATCAGTTAATTATTCTTTTCATGGGCAGGTTTTGCTTTTCCTGACTGGGCCTATAAACCTGAGTCGAGTCCTGGTTCCCGTCAGATCCAACTCTGGCATTTTATCCTGGAGCTCCTGCAAAAGGAAGAATACCAGAACGTCATCGCTTGGCAAGGAGATTATGGCGAATTCGTCATCAAGGACCCAGATGAAGTGGCCCGCCTATGGGGTATTCGTAAATGCAAGCCCCATATGAACTACGACAAGCTGAGCCGAGCTCTGAGGTGAGACATGGGGAAGATAAAGAGATTTTGCCTCATTTTAGCATCTTGTTCTGACCAAGGCTTCCTAGACCGTAATTACGCATACGTTTATTTGAAAAACAAGTCTTATTCTATTGCAACGCTGGGAATTGTTTTCATTCCCATCTGGTAATTAATCTCAAACAGTCCCTCGAGATAAGCACTTGTATTCACAATATATTCACAATAATTTGTGAACTCGTATGCTGTACCTCAACTATTCTGGGCAGCTTCCAATAATCACGGAAAGAAATTAGAAAAATGTATCTGCATATTAATGCCAACTTCCAGTACCTGAATGTTTGACCGATTATTTAAAAAAAAGCAAGACTTTGAAAATAGACAGCAATTCCAGCATAAGGACTCAAAAAAAAGTTTAGATGGTGACTGCCATCTTCAAAAGAGGAATTCTCTCCATATGAAGGATGATCTGTGGCATTTTAAAGGAGTTCGCATAAGGCTCATTCATCATCTAACTCCAAAGAAGCCATAGAATTATTATTATTATTATTATTTGGCTTCGGAGAATGGTTGGAGTATTTATAAGCACTTTTGATTAATTAAGTGGCCTACCAAAACTCTTATGATTAATTAGTAAAACTTCCGTGATGTAGCAGCAACCCTGCCAAATATAACTCATACCTGTAATATCCGTTTATCATCCTGTCATGTCATAAACAGCACATTCCTTCTCAGGTGTCAAAAAATCCCCAACCCTCAGCTTTCTTCTACCACTTCAAAATGCATGATAAAACCCACAAGAGCTCCGTGGTTACCTTCTCCATAATTGATCGACAGCAATATTTGTTATCGCTTATTAATTAACTGGCCGCTTGAGATTCCTCTTCCCTAATTAATATTTATGAGGAGCTAAGCGCTATTGACACTTCCTATTAACTCAGCCTGGGAATCCACCACGGCTTTGCCCAGTAAATAAATTCTAAAAAGACGCCCTCATAACCCCACAGGAGAAACTAAAAAGAGATGTGTTGCTAGCACAGACGAGAAAGGGAACTTGGTGGTGATATGCCATGGCTTGCTAGGGGGCGCTTCATTTGAAATCATGCTGATTTCTCCAAATATACCAGTAGGGGGCAGTACACTGCAAGAAAGAAACAGTGATTTAATCTCCTTTCCAAAAAGAATGCCAACCCGTTTTATTTAATTGGTATTTTCCCCCAGGTGGCTAAATTGTTGCTGAAAGAAAAAAGGGATCTAAGATTCTATGATTTGTTTTAGCTATCATCTCTATAGAATTCAGACAGAGCATCCCCCGTGAGTTTTTAAAAGGCAGCTTGTCTATCGCTGTTACATGCGTGCAAATATGGATCAGATCATTTTAAATCAATAAATGCAGTGCTTTGGCAATTGATATTAGAAAATGCTTTTATCTTTTGGAGTTTGCCTTATTCTACCCCAGACTCTTAGCTTGAATCAGAGTTGGATGATTTTGATTAAGAGAATGAAGGAGAGAGAAGTGGATGGGAGTCTCCCATCGCTCCACAAGATAGGATTCCAAACCAGCATTAGGAATTATTTTCACGACTCCAGATCAATTGCCTCACATATTTTGAAATCTGCTGTTCGACAATGCAGCATGAAGTTTCTTGAGTTTTATTTTTTCTTCTTCTTCTTCTTCTTCTTCTTCTTCTTCTTCTTCTTCTTCTTCTTCTTCTTCTTCTTCTTCTTC
>NW_020716766.1:1377203-1417940 GCF_900518725.1 Notechis scutatus
ACTCCCAGAATTCCCCAGCCAGCTCCCAGAAATTCTGGGAGTTGAAGTCCTCCAGGCTTAAAGTTGCCAAGGTTGGACACCCCTGCTCTAACTAATCATGTTTATTAAAAGGTTATGCCTTTTAGCCCTCGTAGACATAACACAGCCCTCCTCCTACTGAATTCACTGAAATCTCTCCCAGGCAGTTGTTTGAACAGAATGCAGGAGAATTTGCTGGCAAATCTGGAGTGGCTGAATTCTGTTTTCCTCCCTTGCAGGTGTCCTTAGGCGTAATTTAAGAAAGGTAGCTGTTCCTTTGGTCCCAGCTGAAACTTAAAGGCTGCCCTGTTTTGGAAATTTGTACTCCTGTCATTCAAAGGGTTAGCTAGAACAGGTGTCGCCAATCAGTGGGCTGGGGACCACTGGTGGTCTGCCAGAAAATTTTGGTGGCCTGCAGAGAAAAGTTACTCCCAAAGCAATTAATCCAGGCTGCCTGGGAACACAAGGCCCATGGAAACACAAGGCTTGCGTCGCTTGCATTGCAAAAAAACACGAGGTAGTGAGGGGAGGGGGGAAAGGGTGGAGGGGAGGAACTTGCCCCACTTGCCCTACACACCTCGCCTGGCCACAGGGCTGCTTCTTTCCGCTTCTTTCTTCTTCTGCTTTTGGCTGCACGCAAGGAAAGCAGCAAAAGTCTTTCTTTCTCTCCCCCAAACCCCGCCAGAAATGAGTCTTTGGGACCCTGCAAGGCATCCTTGCTCCAAAAGGCTGTGCCGGCAAGTCTCACAAAGACTCATTTCTGGTGGAGTTTGGGGGAGAGAAAGAAAGACTTCTGCTGCTTCTGCTGCTTTCCTTGCATGAAGCCAAAAGTCTCTCCCCCCCCCCCCCCAGAACAAAGCTGGAGATGGTATCTTGCCATCCCCAATAAAGAATAATCGATCGGTAGGAAAACGGGGTGGGGAATTTTCCTGCAGACTTTTTGTGGGATTTTCCCAGGGTCTCTGGTCTGTGAGTTTGGTGGTCCCTGAGGTCCAAAAGGTTGGTGACCCCTGAGCTAGAACACATATTGAGGTTTATAAATCAGGATTCAGATTCAGGTAGTCCTCGACTTACAATTGGGAATTTCTGTTGCTAAGCAAAGGCAGTTAAGTGACCTTTCTCCAACTAATCCCCATGTTACTTTTTTTTTTTGCCAACGTTGTTAAGTGAATCATTGGTTAGGTGAATCATGCAGTCATTAAGTGAATTTAGTGACTTTCCTGGTCAGAGGTCAGCTGGAAATGTTGCAAATGGCGATGACATGACCCCAGATATGCTATAGCTATCCTAAATACATGTTGATTGCCAACTGCCCAAATTTTAATCACGGGGATGCTGCAAAGATGCAAAAGGACCGATCATCATAAATCATGTTTTTTGCAGTGCTGTGGCAACTTCCAACAGTCACTAAAAGAATGGTTGTAAGTCGAGGATTATCTCTGTGGGCAGCCAAAGACCGACTGTTGCTGGGTATAATTGTTCTTTACATTTGACATTTTTTCGGAGCGCAACTGAGTAGGAAGCGTACCTCTTTAAGGGTTAACATCTGGAGATGTTATGGAATGGCCCCAACGAAGCATATCGGCTTGGTTAATGGCTAGGAACAGCTGGTTAATCCAGCTGCACTTCAAAATTAGGCGGCTGGAACTTGGGGAAGAGAAGGCGCCAGTCAATTTGCTTTATTCCACGCTCCCATCCTGAACTTTTTGGAGTGCAATATCGTCTTGTCTATTCTGGTGTGACCTTTCTGTAAACATACTCGCGCCCCCCACACACCCCGCTTTCTCCAAAGCGAGCCAACACCACTTTCACCCCCATCGCTGTGCTTGTGACTCCGTGTTTTAAACAAGAGAAACAAATCTGTACTTTGTGTGGTGGATATGAAGAAGTTGTTAAAAAGTCCCATTCCTCTTTTTTTTTTCCTTCTTCTTCTTCTTCTTCTTGTAAATATTGCATTAATTTATGGAGTGTATAAAAAAAAGAAAAAGAGAGATGGAAAATTTTACACCAGCTGCTCCCGCTGGCCTCAAAAGCAATAAAATATCTATTCGCTGCATCTCTACTCACAGGTGAAAGGCAGTAAAGGCAGGGTAGGGGTGTAGTCTGTGTGTGTGTGTGTGTGAGAGAGAGAGGGAGGTAAGGAGGGAGAGGGAGGGAGGGAGAAGTCTCATTCAATTCAATGGCACTTATTTTTCCACAGGTATAGGGCAGCAAGACCATTCGAAAGACACACACAAACACACAAACAATCCCAGAATTTTGGCATTGCAATTGTCCTTGGGTTGAGCTGCTAATTACCAGAATAATAATTAAAATTTAACCTTATGAGGGTAATGGAAGGAATCTTAACCTCACCAAAGGATGAGAGCGATTCTAGCTGCATCTTGTTCTTCTGGAATAGAACTTGAAGCTGCTTGGATAGTTTCATTTTACCCGAAGAATCCTGGGAAATGTAGTTACAGGAGTTGTCGAAAAGTTTATTAAGGACCAGAAGCAGAGGCTGGTTTTCTTTTTTCCTCCTCCTCCTCCTTCTCTTTTTCTTCCTCTTCTTCGACTTTCTGCTGCTGCTGCTTCCTCTTCTTCCTCCTCCTCCTTTTCTTCTCCTTTCCTTTCTCCATCTTCTTTCTTCTGCTGCTTCTTCCTCCTCCTCCTCCTCCCTCTTCTTCTCCTTTCCCTTCTTCCTCCTCTACACTACCAGACATTCAGTTCCAAGAAAGATTAGACATGGTTTAAATACCCAGTTAGGTCTTTTTCCTTTCCCCTCATCTTCCTGGAGAGCCATTACAGCAAGGCGAGATATTGGTTTAAATCAGGGGTGTCCAACCTTGGCAACTTTAAGACTTGTGGACTTCAACTCCCAGAATTCCTCAGCCTGAGGAATTCTGGGAGTTGAAGTCCACAAGTCTTAAAGTTGCCAAGGTTGGACACCCCTGGTTTAAATCCATATATCAACAGAGACTCCTACCCATGAACTCTCCCACTCAAACCTATTAAGAGGCAGAACACCCTACAAGGGTTTGGGGGAAAATTGTGCTGTTTTCAGGCCGGAGAACACAAGGGTGAAGATTTGTGTCAACCCTACTATCACAGCTCAGGAGAACCCAAAACCAAGAAAGAAATAACCAAATACACGAGCAGGACAAAGGAAATGGAAAGATAAGGTTTATTTTTTATTATATTCATATATATATATATATTTATATATATGAATATTATTTATATTTTTTTACAAGATTGTCTTTGGTTTACTCATCTGTCTTTACCCCTTTTGCAACTTACGTAATTTTCAAATCTTTTCTACCTTAGATCCCTCCAGAATTCCTATACATTTTGCTAGAAGGAATTCTGGGAGTTGTAGTCCAGCAGATGTAGACAGGATTAGACCAAGGAAGCTAATAAAAATGATGGGATGCATGCAAAACAGGAATCTCAACCCCTATGCTCCTAAGGAAGGGTAGGAAACATTGCAAGATCCCATAATACCCTAACCCTGCCTTTTCATCCCATCATTAAACAACCTTGTTGGGCTTCGTTCTCAAGAGGCCTTCCTCCTTTCTACCATCATTCCCATGATGCTTTCTTATCAAAAACTGCTCCGTAAAGCCAGCCTACCTTCTGCGTTACATGCGAACTGATATCCACAATCAAACATTCAACTAACTGACCTACCATGTCGCCATTATGAAAACATTCTCAAGACCATTGACCATGAAACTCCCAAGAAAAGGTAGGACTAAGGTGAACTTTGTGCCGCTTGTCCAGGATGGGTTTGAAGAACAAAAATTGCACATCCATTTACAGATGTGTTTCCCAGGTCAGAAAATTTCAAACACAAATAGACAAGAGACGGGTATAGAATTGAGAGAACAGTACAAATAAATATTTAAGAATCTTTAAGCTGTCTGGCTCAGCTTGGAAAAAGAGTGGCAGCCTTAAATATTTTGGTCCCAAATGGTATTTACAATTTTAAAATTCCTGCTATTTTGGGGCGGGTGAATGATAAGAGCAAAATAAAGCCAGAGCAAATTGTTGAAGCTGGTTAAACTATACCAGCACCCAGATTCTCAGGAAGTTATGACCTAATGTACGGTGTAGCAAGTAAAATCATCTACAGATAAAGACCGCAAAATAGCCCATCCCTATAATAAGGATCTTCATTAATATAATGGATATTTATCCCCAAACCACTGGATTATGAACTCTGGTTAAGAATACTGAATTTGGCAAATGGAGGATTTCACATCACTGGTTAAGCTTCTCAATTCCCAAGAGTTTGGAATCGGGGACTATGACCCAGTCACAAGCAAGCAGATAAAAAAAACAGAGTTATGCACCAAAAGTGTTCTGCCAGGAATCCTGAACGTGCGCCAACATTTTTCTCCACTTTCATCAAAACTAGGAAATGGCTTTTCATGTCTGTTTTGAGGCATAAAATATACAGTCATCATCACATTTTACACATGGTACAACTATGCAAGAAACACAGAGCAGGGCATGGCCTGATTATAGAAATGCAAAAGAAAAATGTATTCTTTCATTTCTGCCCCAAAACAAGAGAGGAAAGCCAGAAATGGAACTGAAATATCTGTAGGGGAGGGAATTTCTACGGGGCGATCTTGAGAATATTTCTTAACACTGCAAAAGACATCAGCTGTGAAAACAGGTCTTCAGACCAACATCCTTTTCTCCATCCCTTTTAAAACTTTATACTTCATAATACTGGGAGGTCAAAGAGAAAAAAATTCATGGAATATATCGGTTTACACGCTTTGTACAGCAATGGATTTAAAAAAAAAATAGACACAACTAAACATGATCTCACTCTACATTAAAACAGCCCTGGATTCCCCCATCATTCCCTTAACATTGGAACTGTTTCCCAGTTCCCCAAAAAAGAAACAAGTTTTTCTTAAAATACAAGCACATTATCAAGACAGTATAAAAACACTTGGAAGCAATTAGATGAAGGCCTGTCTCTGAAGATGTTGGTGGATTGGGCTCTCACCTCTTCCCCCTGTTCTATATTCCCTCTGTGGGTTAGGCCCCATCACTTTTCTCCTCCCTATATAAAAACTTTTTTTTTCTCTCCTCTTGGATGGATTCAGCTTCTTTCTCAGAAACTTCCCTGTACCCCCCCCCCCCCAATTAACTCATCATTTTCCATTCTGTGCAGAAATGCTTCTTTTTCCCTAATGAGGAAGCAAGAAAAGTGAAAGGAAGGTTTGGCTGCTGCGTGGATCTCAACACAGCCAAATCTTCCCTGACCTTTTAAAACACTCTTGTTCCCTGGGACCAACTCTACCCAACGAGTTTACACACTTATGCAACCGCTGCAGAGGGATGGAGCGAAGAGGTTGAGAAACCCCTCCGGGGTTTGAACGATGAATTGTCTCAACCCACGGAAAACCCAAAGAAGTAGCACCTGTTATGCACGCAAACGTGTGTAGGTGTGCACTGCACACATACCTACACAGACACATAGCTAGGGCACCACCTGCTGAGCAGAGCGCAGAACAGCAGATGGTCGAAAGCAGGGAGGTCACCGTGCGTTGCGTTGTGGGAGGGTTCAAAAGATGGACTGCTTGTGCGTGGTTTGTGATGGACACAGGCGAGTAGGGGCAGGCGAGGGGGACGGGTTATTTTTTCCCTCTCTAATGAAAAGATGGTGGAAGATGGAGGGGGCTATGAACAGGAAAGGTCAAATTGGAAGGAAGCTTCAGGAATGGCTAACTTTTCAAAGGGGAGGGACCTTTTTCCTTGCTCAGCTCCTCAACAATAAAGCTTGAGGTGATGGGAACCCTTGCGTTGAGACCAAGAGATTCAGGATGTATTGCACTCAAGGTTCAATTATCTCCATTTGTACCCAAGGGAAGGCTGGCAGCAAAGAAGCAAAGTAGTCTTTCTGGGAAGCGTGCTTGTTGCTAATCTTCCTCCCGCTGGAGAAGTTCTCAGAGATATCTAAAGCAACTCAGAAAGGCACCCCTTTCAACTCCAGAGCCATGGAAACATTTCACCCAATCTTAAAACATTTATATTTGGACTGTAAGTTCTTTAGAATTGCAGCCCGCAGGTCCATCGTTGGCAATCGGCCTTCCCTAACCTGAGGGGCCCCTCAAGATAAGCTGAGAGGACCATTTCCTGTAGTCCCCAGCTAACATGGCTTGTGTGGTGGGTCATTCAATGTAGACCCAACATTTTTTGCAAGATATGGAGGCCAGGAAGACTGGAGGTAACAGTTGTTGTTTTTTTAAGGTGTGTCATGGAGAAAGTACCAACCTGAACTTTTACCTATCTTATTCCATTTTTGTAAGAATTTCACCCTTCCGGTGGTGATGGTTGAGCTGGGTTTGGTTTGGCAGGCTGGAGAAAAAGCATGATGGGGCAGGAAGAACTGGCAGAAAACTTGGGACCTTATTAAATGAGTTCAGATAGTTATTCAGACCAAGATTGGTAGGAAAAAACTAGGTATGTCTGCAGGGTTTACCTATGTGTATCTATGTGAGGATAAAATATTAATCCAGGAAAATAAACAGGAGAGCTTTTAGAAGTGAGTTTGTTTCTCCTGCCTACGGAAGCTTGGCTGCAATTGCATTTTCTAACAACAACAGTGATATGTGTGTGTAGAAGATAATACACTAATGGGTGAGTTACACTCCTGGGAGCTGAGGATGAACTTTTGAGGGAAGGCACAATTGCGCTCGCCTCCTACTTACACACCCTCTTTGAAGTATCTTGAGAGCCTCTTAGGAAACAGCCCATCGAATTATGGACTCTGGTCTCAGGCACCTGAGTTCTTGGTTAGCCCAACCACCTATTTTGGCCGATAGAGAAGATCATCAGATCCCAGTTTTGTAATATGTCACCCCTGAGAATCAGCACTGTAAACTATTTCCCTGGCTTAAAAAGGGAAGGTGATCCATCCCAAAGCATCTGTCTTTCCGACCTAATGTAAGATTTTCCTCTCCACACACTTGAAAGGTTTTGCAGGACTTTTTCTAAATAAGATGCTTCGACCTCTAAATCAGGGTTGTCCAACCTTGGCAACTTGAAGATGTGTGTGGACTTCAATTCCCAGAATTCCCCAGCCGGCCATGCCGGCTGGGGAATTCTGGGAGTTGAAGTCCCCAAGGTCTTAAAAGTTGTGAAAATTGGATACCCCTGCTCTAAACATTTCCCCTTATAACGTGATTTAGGCAGAAAATTCTATGTACAAAATCCACAGCATCGCTCCCTATACAAATCAAGCAGTAGCTTAGATCCCCGTGGGGTTGCCTCGTGCTGGGAGAGGAACCTCCTGGCAGGATAAATGGATTAGCCCACACAGTTTCTTGCTTCATTTGCTTCCAACAGGCCTGGAAAAAAAAAAAAAAAGAATAACCACTCAGATACAAAAGCCATCATCGCCTAGAACCATAAAGGGATCGGTCATCAGCCTAGAAAAAGAGAACGGGGGGGGGGGGAGTGACGTTTCTGCAAAACCCACCCTCCACGTTATGACTGTCGCACCACCCCTGGCAGTCACTGACTGCTTGGCAACTGGCTTGCATTTACAATGGCTCCTGGGCTCACATGATTGCAATTTTGGGGCCTTCCCGGCTGGTTCCTGATGAGCAAAGTCAAAAAGGGGTATGTGCGTGAAGCTAGATTAGCTTAAAAATGAATTCACTCTACAACCACCGGCTTCACTTAACCACAAGAACAACTCTCTAATCGACCGCAGTAAAATTGTCGTAAAATCAGATCCGGTCAGGGGATGACTTGCTTAATGAATACATTGCTAAGTGGCTGAACTTCTGGTCCCAATTGTGGTCGTAACTCAAGAGCACACAAAGCAGGGATTCCAAGACTTTTCACAGAGAAGGCCCTAGTTTCCCTGGACTAAAACTGGGGGCCTGTTTTACTTTTCCCCTGCAAAAGTGTTTCATTTCAAACGTCCAAACAAATAGACCAGCATCTGCCAGTCAGCCTCAACTATCATCCTTGATTGTTGTGGGTCCATGGGATGGGGGTTGGCATCTCAACCCTTGCCTGCTGTTGTCCACTGCCTACCTTGCTTGGCCAAGTCTCATGTGGAACCAGATTGTTGAGATGATGTCAACTTCCCCATCAGCTGCTGAAGCCTCCAGTATTCTGTTTCTATATCCTGGTAAGACAGACAAGAGAGAGTCACCCTTGGTGAAACTTGCAAGGAATATGGCCTCTCATCTATCAGGTGCAAAGAATTAGGATCATGCATTAAGCTGCTGTTCAAAGCTTTAAGGCCTATACATAAGAATCTAAGTCAACTGAAGTTCGGTATTAAGCTGATAGATAAATTGATTGGCCAAACAAGAGTCAAGAGAATTCAAGAAGGGCTGGACTTGGGACCATTTGTGACAACATAAGGAGGATTCTAGACTGATGACTCCCTTCACTCTGCCCCCAGCCCTGCCTTCTCTTCTGCTACATTATGCATCTCAGTCTGAATGAAGTTCCAGTCTTGGGAAGTATTGTCTTGCTTTTCCTTTTCATCGAAAAGCTTCAAACTTCAGAGAGAGCCATGAATGAGGGGAATGCAAGAAGAAAACCCTCGCTCACTCCCCCTCTAGGCCCTTCCTTAAGTAAAATTCCCACACCTGCTTCCATCTTCTCCTGTCTCTGCCGAGAACTTGCCAAACATTTTAATGTCTGGGGAAAAAACCAAACCCCCTTAAGGACAATGTTCCACCATCCATCTTGGACAGGAGATGACTCAGGGAAAGGGATGGGATGGGGTGGGATTAGGGGGCGTTCCACGCTCACCTTCAGACCCTGAATTGCATCTTCTAGAAGCTTCAAGTGATGCTTCACTCCGTCAGATTGCTGGAGGGACAGAACGATGGAGAAGCGGGGACTTTCCTTATCCAGGTGTTCAGAACTCCACTCTGGATCTGGAGGGCCATTCAAAGAACCTGCTGTGGAGATAAATGCTTTTACAGCATAATGGTTGATATTTGCTTAGTATCTTTTTTTTAATTTAACTTCAGGTATAAATATAGCTAGTGTCAGAGCTTGCACAGGTCTATCACAACTATCAGTCCAGGAGCAAGTACAGCCAACAGTGGTTTGTATCAAATAGTGGTTTTTATCGACAATAGGAATAGAGGAATACTATACATACACATGCTACAAGCACTATCTAAAGCTCAGGAGCCACATGCGGCTCTTTCGCCCCTCTGCTGTAGCTCCCTGTCGCGTGTCGGCTCCACAATTGATAGGGCTTTGGGTTAGGATAGGTAGAGAAAAAAAGGACGCCACTCTAGGAGGAGACTCTATGGTGGGGGGGAAACCGGATTTCCATGTGGTTCCAGAATTGAATGGGGGGGCTTCCTGTTAGGACCTTTATGGCTCTTTGAGTGTTTAAGGTTGCTGACCCCTGATCTAAACAAACAAGAAACTCAAACCAATGAACACGTCAGTAGGGCCTCCTCCTATTACACTGGCTCTTAAAGGGATAGTAGCCAAAGACCCTGCAGACTCATTCCCCTCATTGCATCAGCTGGTCAGCTCTTAAACGTTCAGCCTTGACAGCTAGTTCTCCTGCCACTTAACAACGGTGGCAAGAAAGGTCGCAAAAATGGACCAAAACTCACTTAACAACTGTCTCGATTAGCGACGAAAACATTGGGCTTAATTTAAGGCCAACCTGTAAGTCAAGGACTCACCTGGAAGCCTCCTGCTGTTATCTCCTTCAACCCTGAACGTCCCATTCCATTCCTCTTCTCCCTCCTGGGGGCCTCCATTCTCTGGAGAAAGATCTGTAGGTTCTACAGGAAAGAGGGCCTCTCCTTCGTCCGGTATCTGAAGTAGCCTCTTCAGGGCCAAAACTGGAAGGAGACAAGATTGTCCCCTTCACATCCCTGTGGGCAACAGGCTTGCTCAACGGAGGAGAAGGGGAAAGGTGTTTATCAAGTACCTCGGTCCTGTGCGGAAGAGGCTAGAGAGGCCTGGCCAGAAGGTGGAGATCTGCAGAACGTCTGTAGGTCAGTCATGAAGGCCTCCACCACTTTGTCCATCTTTGCTCCACCAACAGGGTTCCGTTCCTCAAACTCTCCACCTTCTAGCATTCCATCTTTTTCTTGTTCTGAGTTGGGATAGCAAAAGCAAAACACAATCAGATCCCCACTGTTGTCTTCCCCCAAAACTCAGAGGGCAGTAAAAGCCATGTAAACAATGTCTACGATCTGTCTGTGAAACATTGAAAGATTTGGTTCTAAGGATGAACCTCCAGATCAAACTGAAAACTCAAATTATTAAACTGGATGTTTACAAATCAATCAGGATGGCTCAAGACGCTCCTGCGGCCTCCTCAAACATACCTTTTCTGGAATCGATTCGGAAATCTAGCTCAGATCTACCTGCCCTAAATTTAAATCTGAAAGTGTAAATCGGGGTGGCCAACCTTGGTTCCTTTTAAGACTCGAGGACTTCAACTCCCAGAATTCCCCAGCCAGCTTGGCTGTCTGAGGCATTCTGGGAGTTAAAGTCCACCAAGTCTTAAAAGTGGCCAAAGTTGGCCACTCCTGGTGTTAATCATACCACACTGATTTTTCTGAAATGACAATCCCAACAGAGTGGTTTCATTGACGAGGTAAGAATGCAAGTTGTCTGCCCCATCTTTTTCTCCTCCAACCTTCCTCCTTACCCTCTGACTGCAGTGCCTCCTTAAGGGGGCCGCCATTTTCTGCTCCACCCAGGAGCGTTTCTGAATAGCTGCCAAGAAAAAAAAGGGAGATGTCAGTCTTGGTCACATACTGCCTAGAGTCATGCCCCTGTAGGAATCTGATTCTGAAGAGGAAGCCAAGCAGCCGACAGGGAATGGGAATGTGGCTCCATTGACTGTGGAGGAAACTGGAGAAGGGCAAGTCCGGCTGGGCAGAGCAGGGGAGAGGTAGAACAAGGGAGAGAGAGTTCAGAGGAAGACCCAGACCCATCCCCTCTTCATCCTAGGGCAGGGATCCCCAACCTTTTTGATGCCGCAGCCCGGTACCGGTATCAGCTGGGCGCCGCGGCCCGGTACCAGCATCAACTGGGCGCCGCCATCTTTTTTTGACGAAAAAGTGCTTCCGGTGAGCTTTCTACCCGGAAAAGCTCACCGGAAGCACTGGCGCCGCCATCTTTTTTTGACGAAAAAGTGCTTCCGATGAGCTTTCTACCCGGAAAAGCTCACCGGAAGCACTTTTTTACCAAAAAAAGATGGCGGCGCCCAGCAACCAGCGGCCCGGTAAGACTTGTTCCGCGGCCCGGTACCGGTCCGCGGACTGGCGGTTGGGGACCCCTGTCCTAGGGAACGCAGGAATGGAGGAGAGAGCAACGTGGGTTGCGTGGCTTACGGGGGAGGAAAGGGCCCTGATTCCCTTCATTAGCTGCAGCTGGGAACACAGTGTATTAAAAAAAAGCAAGCTGCATGAAGCAGGCTGTTGGGAGCAAATGTGAATTTATCTTGTATCGTCGTGGCTTATCTGTGTTCCTGGCGTCTTCCCAACTGTGTGAGTTTTGCCAGGCTTTCAAGTTTGAAATTCTTGCTCCTGCCCTGCCAAACTGATTACTTCAGTTTGGCTTGTTTGGAGTTTAAGTTACAATCTGTGTTTACCCTGTTTTGGGCTTAATTTTCTTCAGTAAAAGGCTGTTCCTGGGAGAGTTTTTCTCCAGCCAGAAGCTAACCTGGATATTGGGGGCAAAGTTGGAGATAATAAAGGGATTCCTACTGATTATCTGACTGTGTTGCCTCTGTGCCACGCCCTGGGTCATCACACCTAGCTTCCTGACCTGATTACAAGCATCCGCCTTCCCATCTGCCGAACGAGTTTCCTGCTCCCTTTTCTTGGCCAGTGGACTTCTTGAAATCTATCTATGGTTCCTCAAAGGGATTTTATTTGTGGATCCCAGGTTAGGAATCTCAGATCAAATTTATATATTATTCTTTCAGCATCCCTTATGGCAAAATTCTATTCCGCTGCTTTTGACCTCATGGGGGGTTTAGAAAAGGGCTCGGATCTACGCAAATCTCTTTTATCTGAAGAAAAGGACACAAATACAACTTTCAATCTCTGCATTATAGTCTCCATTACAGGAGTGGTGTGGTGGCCTAGGGGTGGAGGCTCTTGACTCACAATCAGGAGGCTGTGTGCGATCCTAAGTAGAGGCAGATATTTCTCTCTCTGGGCACCGTGGGAATATATCTGCTGAACAAGACTCTTCACTGGCCACAGGAAGGGCATCCGGCCAGTAAACACTCTGCCAGCTCCATTCAGTTGCCCAGACTCCACCCCGCAAGGGACTATGGGGTCGTTAAAAGAAGTTGGTGATTATAGTCTCCCATTATCCCCTCCCCCCCCCCCCCCACCTCCTCCCCTTTCTCATTATAACATAACTTACTAGCTGGGACTATGTGGTGAGATTCGGTTTGTTACCGAAAGCCGAGGTTTGGCATTGGAAGCGGGTAGCTTCAGTGAACCAGCAGTATCGCTAATTATGTTGCACCAGCTAGGATGAAAAAAAAAAGAAGAGAGAGAATGAATCAGTGGCACCATCTTCGCCAACCTGGTGCCCACCAGAGATTTTGGGACTGTGAATTCCCACTTCTCCCCGAATTTCCCAGCAAACACAAACGAAGCTTTTCTGTTGTGACGGGATTTGGCACAACCTCAGCATCATCTTTCCGTCACAACTTCGTGTGAACACAGGTCAACTAAGTGGGTGTTTTAAATAAAGGCATAAATCACCCCAATTAAGGGGGAGGGAGCAAGTAGAGGAGATGCTCCTTCTTCCAAACTAATCTCCCACTCCAGTCAGTGTAGGTAGTCCTTGATTTACGACCACAATTTCTGTGGCTAAGCAAGACATCTGTTAAGTGCATTTTGCCCCTTTTTACAACTGCACAGGGGCAGAGAGGACAGCACTCCAGAGGGTGAACGTCATTGCCCAGAGGATCATGGGTTTCCCTCTCCCCTCTTTGGAAGAGCTTTATAGCTCCCGCTGCCTTAAGAAAGTTCAAAACATCCTCAAAGATCCATCTCATTCTGGGCACCCCTTTTTTTTTTTTTGAACTATTACCATCTGGCAGACGGTACAGGACAATAATAAAAACAAGGACAAATAGGCTGAAAAACAGCTTCTATCCCAGGGCAGTAACTCTATTGAATTCCACTGTATAGTGCAGTGTTGGTGTGGTGTCGGGGGTTTTTCAGTTCAATCTGTGGAGGGTGAAGGATGTGTGTTTGTGTTCGTTTTCATGGTCACGATGTGCACTGAAGATGGTGTTTGATTTCGTTGTACGAGGCGCAGTGACAATAAACTAAACTAAACTAAACCTTTCTTGCTGAGTGAACCGCTGCAGTGGTTAAGCTAATAACACGGTTGTCAACCAAATCTGGCTTCCCCATTTGACTCTGCTTGACCGAAGGTCACAAAAGGAGATTGCATGACCTTGGCACAGTACAACCCTCATGAACAGGAATCAGTTGCCAAGCATCTGAACTTCGATTAAGTGACCATGGAGAAGCTGCAACGTAAGTGTGAAAAACAGTCGTAAGTCACTGTGCTGTTGTAACTTCGGACAGTCGCTAAATGTTGTAAGTCAAGGACTACCTGTAATCTGGTTGCTTGATGGGCAAGTTAAGTCCCCCTTCCCACCCCGATTTCTTACTTCTTTCTCTCCGACACTGTCTGAGCCACCAGTTCATAGATCTGAGCTCCGTTCTCCCAGCTGAAGATCACGTAGAAAGCTTTGATGTCTACAAGACAAGAAAACAACCTTAATATTTCAAGGCTGGACCAAACCCAACCCGGAATGAGAATTTGGGCAGAGGCCCAGACCAACAAATAGCACCCAAGGCCGAAATCCTCTGCATCCGCTTCCAGTTCCCACGACTATCTCCTGCACCCACCTGTGGCCACTTCACGGGTCATGGCAGAATTGAGCTTGATGATGGGGGACAGCATTTGTTTCCCGTCAGGGGTTGGGGTGATTGTGCGGCTGTGACACTTGAGCACCAGGCGCTCTTCCTGCTTCTGGAGAAGGACCAAGATATCATCCAGCAAGAGGACGTGAACATCTGGAAGGGATCAAGGAGAACGTGAGGCATGAGAAGTATGAAAACAAAAGCTGCTAGGGAGGAGCACGAGCCATAGCCCTTGGACTTATATATATCGCTTCACAGGGCTTTACAGCCCTCTCTAAGCGGTTTACCGTCAGCCTCTTGCCCCTAACAATTTGGGTCCTCATTTTATGCACCTCGGAAGGATGGAAGGCCAAGTTAACCTTGAGCCTGGGGAGATTTAAACTGTCAAATTGAAGGCAGCCGGCAGTCAGCAGAAGTAGCCTGCAGTACTGCACTCCGACCACTGCGCCACCGTGGCTCAGGAGGAAGTGAAGGTAAAGGAGGGAAGGAGAGGGGAGTCCTAAAATAGGTTTCTGAGATGGTCTGTCAGCCCCCTTCACCCCCCAGCTCTGCCGAGATGGTCTTCCTTAGCTGCTCTGATGCACTTGCTCCAATTTCTATAATTTGGGAGCAGGTTGGTTTAGGTGAGGTAATCTACTCTCTACAGGTAATCCTTGTCTTACAAGCATTCTGTCATGCCCCTGTTGGAATCTGATTCCGAGGGGGAGGTCGAACAGCTGACAGGGAGTGGGAGTGTGGCTTCGGTGGCTGGGGAGGAAACTGGGGAAGGGCACAGTCTGGCTGGGCATTCAGAGGAAGACCCAGGCCCTTCCCCTCTGCATCCTAGGGCACGCAGGGAGGAATGGATAAGGGAGCAACATGGGTTACGGGGGAGAAAAAGGCCCCGATTCCCTTCATTAGCTGCAGCTGGGAAAACAGGATAAAGAAGGTGTTTGCGCCTAGAACCTTGCTGGAAGCAAAGCATGAATTATCTTTGTTATCAAAGATTATCAAAGACTTTGTTATCAAGTCTTATCTGGTTCTGGCATCCTCCCAACTGTGTGTGTTTCATTATCTTTTGGAAGTCTGCAATTCCTTATCCTGCCCTGTCTGGTTAATTGCTGCAGCATGGTTTGTGTTAAGCTCCGAGTCTGTCTATTGAAAATGAAACTGCTTCTCTCCTCTGCTGTGTGTCCAGCTGAACTAAAGTGAAACTGATGTCTGTTTCTGAGCACCTGAGTTACTGTTCTGCTCTGAACTTGTTAACATGTCTGCTTCTGTTTGACTTTTGCTCCATATTAATCTCCTATATGGTGCCAGGCACGAACAACCAAACCAACACATGTAGAGTTCCAACTATGTACTTTATTGTTCCCTGTCTATAGTGCAAGAATCTCCCCACCCTGGCAGCTTTTGTGTGGGAGACTAGATAAGGCTCAGAGGCATCCAAGAAGATGGTCAGACCTTGCCTTCTTGTGTTTACCTTTTAGCAACGCCAGGCTAATTCCCTTCTTGAGGCCTCCTCCCAAATGGAATGTTGCTCTCCAACATCAGGACACCCCAGACCCAGTACCCAAACCCTTAAATCCTAGTTTGATGTTTACTTCATATTTTCCCCATGCTCTTATTCCTGGAGCTCCAGATGGTCCCACTCACCTACTGATTTATCCTTGGTAACTCGCCACGTCAGGGGTCCCTCGTACACAAGGTTTCGCTTGGTGATATCTGTGTTCTGTGGGAAAAAGCTGGTTAGATTCTGTGCGTTAGCCTTACTTTTCCATCTCTGACAAATACCTCCACCAAGGAGTCACTACAGTCAAGATGTTCGCATTTTCCCCTGAGGAATCTTACACTTCCAATCACAGCATAGCAGGCCAAAATTCAACAGGAACACATGGCTGCAGTTTACTTTTTTCCCCCTCCTATCGGTGTTTATTTCTGGTTTCCAGAAAAGAAAAATGACCACAGCAAACAAACCTTTTTCTTAATTCCTCCTTTAAAAAAAGGTCATTAAAATCAGGTCCAGTCTCATGATGACCTGCTTTATGACTGCTATTGCTAGGCTCATTTGTGGTCCTAATTCGAGGACTGTCTGTATAGAGTTTTAAAAGGACAATTCATTCACTGTTACGGCTTCCTCTGTCCCCATGGCCCAATGGGTCGAATACTTCGTTGGGACTCACCCGAAATTCACTCAGCAGGGGATCTGTGCTTTGTTTAAGATTGGAGAGGTCCAAACGCCGCTGATAGTCTTTGAGTTTCTGAAAAAACATCACGATGTCTGTTGTTTTAAAACCAACATTAAAGTGGTGAAGAACAAGGGCAGGATTTTTTTTTTCCGAAGGAGAAATGATCGCTCAAGGAAGGATCCTTACCAGTAAATTCTCCATAACGCGGACTTCTTGGTTGACGTGGTTGAGGATCTGACGACAACATTCGGCCGCCTTTTCCACCTTCTGACGCTCCTCAGCTTCCTCTGGACAAGAAAAAAAAATATGAAAGTTTTGTGGAGATATGTTCCTTAACACGGATCTTTCCCCTTGAAATTTAGACAGGTCTATTTTCCATGAAATTGGAAAAGATGTCGGGAAAGATAGAAGGGGACGGCAGAGGATGAGATAGTTAAGATAGTGTTATCAACGCAACAAATATGGATTTGGACAAACTCTGAGAGACGGTGGAGAACCGGGAGGGAGGGGCTGGTGTGCTGTGGTCTCCTCCCTGCTCACCAGTACATTTGGCAATAGAGTGGAGCAACAACGGATACTTGGTTAGCCTCTGCATCTCAATAGGAATGATGTCCTTCAGTTGCAATCGCCGGCATCGGGGTTTGCTTTCTGCTTCCTATGGGGGGAAAAAAAAAAGAAAGGAAACAATTCACCAATCAGGGAAAAGGTGCCTGGGAAAGGTATTATGGAAAGGCCCTCGGTGGGGTTGCCTTTCAGATCTGTACAGCTGGTCATTCCCATGAAGAAGATGCTCTCAAAACCGTCCATCCAACTTTATCCAACCTCTCTCCGTCTCTCTCCATCAATCCATCCTCCATTCGTCCATCATCTATCTTTCTGTCTATCCAAACCATCCATTGTGTTGACCCGGGGTGTGGCACAAAGGCAACCCAGTCAGATAATCAGTAGGAGTCCCTTTATTAGCTCCAACTTTGCCCCCAATGTCCTGGTTACCTTCTGGGCTGGAGAAAAACTCTCCCAGGAACAGCCTTTGGCTGCGGAGAATCAAGTCCAAAACATGGTCAACAAAAACTGTAACTATATGTCCAAAATGAGGCCAAATGAGGTAATTAGTCCAGCTGGCAGGAGCAAGAATTTCAGACATGAAGGCATGGCAATAACTCAACATGGTTGGGAGGATGCCAGGAACACAGATAAGCAAAGTCAACACAAGATAAACTTGTGTTGCTCCCTTCTCCGTTCCTGCCTGCGTGCCCTAGGATGAAGAGGGGATGGGCCTGGGTCTTCCTCTGAACTCCCTCTCCCTTGTTCTCCCTCTCCCCTGCTCTGCCCAGCCGGGCTTTGCCCTTCCCCAGTTTCCTCCACAGCCAACGAAGCCGCTCTCCCGCTCCCTGTCAGCTGTTCATCTTCCTCCTCGGATTCAGACTCTGACAGGGGTATGACACTTCCTATCTATCTATCCAATCTATCTACTCATCCTCCCTCTCTATTTATCTATCCATCATCTACCTACCCAACGCATCCATCCATCATCTACCTACTTACCTACTTATCACCTCCGTCCGTCCGTCCGTCCACCCATCCTAGTCCTGTCCCAGGAACAGCAGGTTCCTCTCCACTCCTAGAGCTTACCTGGATGAACTGGTTGAAACGAGTTTCTTTCTTCTGCTTTGCCTTCAGCTGCTCTAATGCAAAGGATTGGCGGCTACAGAACCGAGAGGAGATCTTCTGAAACCAGTTTCCTTCAGACCCATTGAACTAGGGAAAAGTCAGCAAGAAGATCAACTACGGAAATACCTTCCTTGCCCCCATCATTCCCAGCCCCAGGGTTTAAATCCCAAGCCTTCCCCTCCCACTGTCCGTGGTCAGTGGACATCTGTTTGATTTTTAGATGGTTTTGAGAGTCCGAAAAAAGGGCTGAATGGTTGTGTCTGGAGGGAGCACCATTAGAATCCCCTGTCAAGCTCAGGATGGACATACGTGTAGCCATTTTAGTTAGGCTTAGTATATATTATTTTTCTTATTTTCTCTTTGGCAGTCATGGGCGAAGGGCTTCGGGCTTGCCACCTTCCCAAGGGGGAAGGAAGGAAGATAGATAGAGTTGTTTTGGCTAGGTGATCATTCTTCCCGTGGCCAGACACTGGAGATGGAGATTTATGACATCAAGCAACGTTGAATTACTTCTATTGGAGAATGTGACTTTCGGGGAATTGTTTCTAACTTCTAATATTTGGGGTAATTCCGGGTAATTTGCGTCAGATCCAGAATTACCACGGACTTTGCCAATTTGATGTTTTCCTAAATAGAAGAAATTACCTTGGAAGATGGACTTTGTGCTTTTCTTTTTAAAATGGATTTCATCACTTGGAAACTTGACACCTGCCTTACCAGTTTTGCCCCTTCCGGCTGCTTTCCACCCAACATGCTAAAAAGCCCAGATTAAACTCTTGCTCTTACTCTAGCCAGCAGAGTGCTTCCAATTTCGGAGACAATCAAATTATTCTCCTCCCTCAGCCTCTTCATGTTTTCCAGAAACACTTCTGGGAAAAGAGGAGACAGACAAAGCATGACTCAAGAGAAGGAAAAATGCCACGACAATGACCCAACCCACCACAGCAATTCCCATTATTCCTGCTAAATAAATCTAGCGTGGAAGTTACTCTGCTTTCACCCCGCCCCGTTTGCCGCCGTGCTCTCACTGTGTTCGTCGATCAAGTCCTCCAGACTGGGGAAAATGTTCACCAGTTCGCTCTCGGTGAAGAATCCCTCGGTCAACAATGGTTGGTAGAAAACCTCAAGCAACACCCGGAGCATCCGCAGATGGGCGTGCTCTGTGATAAACAGCTCTGTAGGAGAAAAGGCGAAGGAAGATCAACCCATAGGAAATCTAGGCCATTTGTGACCGCAATGAGAATGTATGCACAGAGGTAGAAAGATGCATCAATCCCCGCCGTGGAAGAATGGATAATTGAGGTGGTGGAGTTGGCAGAGATGGCCAAATTAAATTTAAATCTTAATTTAAGTGTTAATTAAAGAGAGGAACTTATCTAGCTTTGTTTCTACTGGGAAACAGCTTTTAGGCTTTATCCTCAAAATAGACAAAAATGAAACTTTGATTTTAGGTTCCAATGATTACATTGACTCTGGTGTTACAAAAGTGGTCTGAAATAATTAGAAATGTAAAGCAAAAGATTGAGGTTGTAATTTTTCTCCTACTCTGCTGCACTGAAAAAGGCAAAAGTCACTACCTTTCTTTTACCTTAACTTTTGCATTCTTCCTTTTTAATTTCCTTGACTTTTCTTTCTATTTGTATTTGATCTCATGATAAGCTTTAATAAGATTTTAAAAATATGCGCAACTGCAAAAAACAAAAATGGGCTGGAAATCTAAATCTTCCATGAGGTTTGCAAAGTCCTTGCTTTCTCGTTTTGTGTTTTATTCATTTATCCCCATTTCCTGTCACTTTGCCTGGTTGGTTTGCAAAATGTTTTTTACCTAAATAGAATCCCTTGTACATTTTGTTATGGTTATAACAGTAACAAGCATTGTAGCTGGGCAATTCTGAGCCACACAGCTTAAAGTTCCTGAGGTTAACCCAATGTCTTTTTTCCCCCAAAAGACAACTGGATTTTGTTTTCTTTGAAAATATTTCGCTTCTCAGGCAAGAAGCTTCTTCGGCTCTTCAGTTAGAATCGAAGAAGCTTCTTAAGATGCGAAGCGAAATGTTTTCAAAGAAAATAAAAACCAAAGAAAAGTTAACTTGCTTTTTTTGGGGGGGCAGGGGGAAGCATCTTTGGGACAACTGTGACCGGATTGATTGAGAATATCTATAGGCATTTGACGAGATTTAAAAACCCTGAGTTCTAGGTGCTACAACAGATGTTCTAGATGCTACAATAAAACTCAGCCTGACTTCCATGCGTTCCTGAGCCTGGTCTACCTGGTAGGGCCGACAGGGGAAATCCCCTCACGTACCGTTGATCACTTCTTGCCGCTTTACTTCACTTTTCTTCAGCCTGAGGAGGGTGTCGGGGGGGACAAGCTCCCGCCAGTTTGGCGGGTCCAGTTCCAGTTCCGAAACACGCGGCTCAAACTCCTCAGACTGGGGAAGCAGAAAGGACGGTGGGGGCTCCCCTCCCCCGGCCCCTCCGGGCTCCAAACTGTAAGAGTCAAAGCAACAGACAAAAGATACCGTGAGGGCAGTCTTGTGTTTACTTATCCATCTGTCCAGCCATCCTTCAACATTTACAGACCACCCCAACTTGACTGATTCTGCTGATCATGATTGTTGTAGGTCCCACTGCGGTAGCAACGTCTACTCAACTATGGTTGGTCTGGAAAAAGGGGAGCAGAGTTTTAACTGGATGGGAGACCCCTAGGAAACCCCAAGATTGTACAAACTGGGCTGGGATAGAAGAATCCCAGGGAAAGGACAATGTCAAACCACCTCCAAATTCTGGCCAAGAAAAACAATACAGGCAGGTCTCCACTTGTGTCCATTGTTTAATGATGGTTCAGTTGCAGCAGCCTCAGAAAAAATGACTTACAGCTGTACTCACACTGTTGCACCACTCATGCATGATTGCAACATGGGAGCTTGGCTCACATTTTTGACCAGTTACGACATCCTATGATTCAAAGGGTTGCAATCTGAGGCAATTCTTGCTGATTTCTGGCCAAGGACCCCATTGGGGAAGCTGGGTTCATTTAACTTCCATGTGATTTGGCTAACGACTGCCATCAAAATTATGGTAAAATTGGACTTACTCAACCAGCTCGACTTATAATCACAATGGCGTATGTTGGTAAATCAGGTCCTAATTGTGGCCATAAGTCAAGGATTACCTGTACAGATGTGTTCATCGAGTTGTCAGGAGATTGGGCTCAATGAAAAGGATTGTGTCCCTTTGCACTAACAGCTCTTGGACCCTCACCAAATAAGCATTATCCTGGTTTCCTTCCCACTAAACCAGCGCAATCCAATTCCAGGTTTGCAACACAGATCAGTTCCAAGGGCCAAAAGCATTTGCTATAGCATATGCTCTTGGCAGATAATTTTAAGAAAATGCTATTCACATCTACCATAATTATCTTCAACTCATCACAGAATTTTCTCCCTAGGATTTTAGAATGGGGCCAATTCAAGGTAATTTGTGAGATGCTGTTTGGTTTTTGGTTTTTTAATAGTTTAGGACAGATTTCTACCAATTTGTCAATGAACAGCTCCCAATTCAACAGAAGCCTTTCCTCCAGTCGTAGCTGCCAGAAGGAAAAGTATTAGCTGAAATTTATTTAAATCTCAGAGGCTATACTTTTAACATCTACTGAAAATTATATTTACACATAAACAAGTTGCTGTTCACTTGAAGGAGTAGCGTGGTTGATTCAAAAGCTGTACTGGACTATTTTATTCCTCCAGGGCAGAAGACACTGATGGCCAGAGTGGTTCTTTTAAAGGCTGCATCTTTCCTAATATCATGTTTTAGAGTGGGGGTGTCCAACCTTAGCAACTTTCTGGACTTCAACTCCCAGAATTCCCCAGCCAGCATGGCTGGCTGGGGAATTCTGGGAGTTGAAGCCCACAAGTCTTAAAGTTGCCAAAATTGGACACCCTTTCTTCCAAGGAAGAAATTTGAGAGAGCGTCATCTTTTTATCTATCTATCTATCTATCTATCTATCTATCTATCTATCTATCTATCTATCTATCTATCTATTTATTAAATTTGTTTGCCATCCATCTCTCTGCCAATTCTTTTAGCATCAAGGATAATGGAACAATTATTTAATTCCTTTTGCAGACAAAGATGCTCCCATCTTTTGGAGATAATCCTTCCTGGGAATGCATCCATTGTTTATGCTACTCCAGGGAAGGGAGGGGGGAGGATCTTCCAAGATTGATGATCCTTTTGGTATAGGGTGTCCTGCTTGAGCAGGGGGTTGGACCAGTATCAACTCGTAAATCATTCCTATGCCTGTTTCTGAGTTGCCATAAGAAGGAGGGGAGGAGGAAAGGCCTGAGGGAGCAGTGTCGCAGATGAAGGCCAGAAGCACATTCCACGCTTATCTTGCGGAGATTGTAGCCTAGGCTACCGGATCTTCTACCCCAAAACCCTTCATTGGAAAGTGTGATTGATGACACCCAGCCCGCGAATGTGTTTCGTTGGGAGAATATGATTTGTGACAACCAGAAGACCTCAAAGGTCCCTTCCATCTCTGTAATTCTTGCACAACGCTCCCGTCTCTGCCCGTGTTGGGGCAGCTGAGATGGCGGCCTCTTCACCTACTTGCGACTTCCCTGCTTCTTCCGAGCCTGTTCTAGAGTTGGTTTTTCTTCCAGCTCGTTGGCCCGGGCCGCGGCTTCGATGTCCACATCGCTCCGCGAACGTGGCTGTTTGCCTTTGGCTGAGCCTCGCTGAGACCGCTTCCGCTCGTAAACCCGCAGGCTCTCCGAGCGGCCCAACTTCCCTGGCAGCCTGGCAAGGGTGGGGATAGGCACAGCCGGGCCACAGACAAAAAAATAATAATAACCAAACAAAAAACAAAAAAACCACCACAATGCGAGAGACCAAGGGATGTTGGATTTGACACGCCGACGGGGACACGAGGGGAGATGAAATGAGCCACAAGAGACACAGACGCATCGTGAGCGACACATGGAAAAGGAAAGGAGACACAAGACATTTGATGCCAAGAAGGTGGCAGGGATCACAACCGGAGAACACGCAATATACAGGAAGGGAAGAGGAAGACACATTTGGCACATGCAGCGGTGGAAAGAGAAACCAAGAGAGAGAAATGTGAGACCCCCAAGAACAAACTGAGATATCCATGCACCAGAAGAAGGGAGGGTGGAACTGCGAGGCAGACACACACACTCCTGGCAAGCTGGATCCAATGCGCAGTTGGTCCCAACCATAGCTATAACCCCCCCAAAATGTTTTGGTTCTTAGGGGGGGCATGGGGGTTTGACAACACCCCCATGGCCACCTCCCACCCCTTGTCCATGCTCAAAATACGGTCTGCCACAAGAAGGAACTGTGCCCAGGCCAGATGGGACCTGGAGTTTAAAGGATGTGTTTTCTCCAGCCATCGATTTGGGAAGGCAGACATGGTGAACAAGAGGTCATACTTAACTCAGCTTGTGTGTCTTCCCCTGAGGAAGAAATTCATGCAAAGGGTGAGTAGGGGGGTGAGGAAGCCACCAACCTTTTTCGCCTTCTAGAAGGGAAGAACAGAATATAGAAGGGTGACCGTGTTAATACCGAAATGAGAGAAAAGAGGAAAAGGAGGACTGGGCAAAGGGGTGAGCGGGCAAACCTCAATATATTAAGCCTCAGGAAGAGATTAAATGCTGTTTCAATGTGAGTCGAACACCAAGGAACCAGGATCAAAGGAAGTGGGAAAACCAGGCTCCACATAATTAGGGAGGTAGCCAAAGTGACAACAGGAATTGTGTGTTTATTTTATTTTATTTTATCTATTTAAATATATCCTGCCTTTATTATTATTTTTATAAACAACAGAAAGTGGAAAACACATCTGATACTCCTTCCTCCTTCTATTGTCCCCACAACAACAACAACCCTGTGAGGTATTTTGGGCTGAGAGAGAGGGACTGGCCTTTAATCCCCCAGCTGGTTTTAAGGATTAGAACTCCCTGTCTCCTGGTGATTGGCCCAAAATCACCCAGCTCACTTTCATGGGACTAGAACTCACAATCTCCTGGTGGGACTAGAACTCACAATCTCCTGGTGATTGACCCAAAGCTGGCTTTCATGGCTAAGACAGGACTAGAATTCACAGTATCCTGGTCTCTAGCCTGGTGCCTTTATCACTAGACTGAATGGCTGTTACTCTCCAAGGGCACACTGACATAGTCTTTAGATCCCTGGCCAGCCTTACAATCTAGGTTTGTCCAGATATGACTCTCAAAGTTTGTGGGGCACGCTCCTGTCTAAAGAAAAGCGGCCAGATTTGCCAGACAAGCCCTGTCCACCTGCATGCGTTCGCAAGGATCCCAACTCACCCTTTGCAAGGCCATCAGCCTGCTCTCACCTTTCATTTTCGGCGCTTTCATCCAGCGAGAGCTGCTCTCCAGCCAGGGCTTGTTCAGCAACTGGTGAATCTCCCGAATCAGCTAGAGCTGGACTGTCCAACCCTAAGGAAAATAGAAGAAGGGGGTGAAGGAAGAGGGAAGAAGAAATGCTGCCAAGCTGCTCCTTTCATTATCCGAAAGGTGTCTTCCTGTAGCGGAATGCAGTCTGGATTCCCAGGAGGGAGGAGCTACATTCCAGAGGACCAAGAGACAGTGAAGTTTAGATAGTTCAGTTGACAGGAAGACAGTCAAGAAAGCTCCTGCCCAGAAGTGCTCAGAACGTATCTTTAACGATGGAGATGGCTGTCTTATTAGTTTGGCAAGATTAATATCTGGCTCCAAAAACCAAGAAAGACACACCGAGGCTCTTCCGATCAGTTTCCTTTCGTCTCTAGACAGAAATTTTACCCAACTAAAGCAAATTACTTGCAACATATTGAAGAGACTCTCTTAAGAACTTCTTAGGGAGGACCCGTCTTGACCCGTCTCTTCTTCCCAACCAATCTCATCTACAACCAGGGGTGTCCAACCTTGAGGCTCTGCACTTCAATTCCCAGAATTCCCCAGCCAGCATGGTAGGGATCTTAGAAGCTTTCTTAGTCCAATCCCTGGTTCAAGCAGGAAACCCTATACCATGGCTGGCTGGGGAATTCTGGGAGTTGAAGTCCAGAGGTCTTAAAAAGTTGCCATGGTTGGGCACCCTTGATCTAAATTTTGCTTCCTCTTGGTCCTCAGGAAAGCAGCCCCTCCCTTCTGGGAATCCAGACCACGTTCCACCCCACTTCCTTCCTCCAGTTCATCCGCTATCTCACCCTGCTCTGCATCATTGCTCTCTCCAGGTGGGGGATGCACAGTGACGGACACACCAGAGGGATCCTGCATCGAAGGGATCCCTTTGCTACGCCCAGACGTTCCTTCTGTTAACTTGGCTTTTTTGTCCAAGGCTGGTGTCTTCTCAGCTGCTTCAAGGAGAAAATGACAGAGAAATCAAACACTACCAAGGAGCCGTTCCCCTCCGCCAAATTCCTCTTCCCACCTCACCCTTCACAATGGACTTATGCACAGATTAGGACACTCTTGACCGAGAGCAGTTTCAAAAACAAGAGGCGAGGAAGCTCCCTCTCTCCCTGCGTGGTGTAATGGAATGCATGCATAACTTTCAGCGAAGGGGAGATGCTGCCCAGGTAACTAACACCTTGTTAGTACCACTTTATAAAGCCTTGGTAAAACTATATATTTGAGGGGCTGCCACAGGGAGGAGGAAGGGGGTCAAGCTATTTTCTAAAGCACCTGAAGGCCAGACAAGGAATAAAGGATGGAAACTGAACAAGGTGAGATTCAACCTGGAAACAAGGAGAAACTTTCTGACAGTGAGAACAATCAACCCATGGAACAGAAGTTCCTTCAGAAGTTATGGGAGCTTCATCGCTTGAGCCTTTCAAGGAGAGATTGGATTGCCATTTGTCAGAAATGATGTAGGGTCTCCTGCTTGGGCAGGGGGTTGGACTAGATGACCTACAAGGTCCCTTCCAACTCTAGTTATCTGTTACATTTGGAATATTGAATCCAGTTTTGATTGCCATGATATAAAAAAGATGCTGAGACTCTAGAAAGAGTGCAGAGAAGAGCAACAAAGATGATTAAGGGGCTAGAGGCTAAAACATATGAGGAACGGTTGCAGGAACTGGGGATGTCTAGTAGTCTAATGAAAAGAAGGACCAGGGGAGACATGACAGCAGTCTTCCAATATCTCAGGGGCTGCCCCAAAGAAGAGGGAGTCAAGCTAATCTCCAAAGCACCTGAAGGCAGGACAAGAAGCAATGGATGGAAACTAATCAAGGAGAGAAGCAACTTAGAACCAAGGAGAGATTTCCTGACAGTGAGAACAATTAACCAGTGGAACAACTTGCCTCCAAAAGTTGTAAATGTTCCAACACTGAAGAAGAGATTGCACAGTCATTTGTCTGAAATGGTACAGGGTTTCTTGCCTGAGCAGGGGGTTGGACTAGAAGACCTCCAAGGTCCCTTCCAACTCTGTTATTTTGGTTAAGAGAGGGCACAGCCCACAGCTGCATAACAGGCAGAGAAAAGAAACACAAAAAGGTTCCTCCCTAACTAAAGCTGTAAAAAGGGAGAGCGGGAGATTTGCATTTTTTAGACTTGCAAGATTCCATTAATGTAGCCTTAATAAAGTAAACGTAGCTCATTTTCTTTTGTTTCCTGTCCAGGTTACCTGGCTGACTTCAGTTGTGCAAGTCAGAAAGCATAAATTACTCACCTGCCATTTTTAATTCCTAGACCCATTAGGGCAGGTCCTTCCTGAGTGACTTTCCTTGACCATTAAACAATGGTGGGCTCCTGCCTCTCTTATCTGATGGCTTCCTAGACAGCATCTCCTCTCTCCTTGCCTCAAGGTTATCCATGAACTGCATTACACTGGAGAAAGTGAACCATAACTTGCTCAAGGGTAACCGAGCATCTCCTGGGGCCATAATGCTCAGGTGGGTAAAAAACGGATGGTCAGGTAATCTACTTTTTCTAAGCCAGGACAGGGGCCAAGGTACTAGGTGCAAGCTCAGAAGAGATGTAAACTCCTACTAGAGAGAGTTGACGGCAGCTGATTAAGAGTTTACTCAGCTTTTTTCTGGCTGGCAGACAAGGCCCCTAAAATAAACCAGCTTGTCATTAAGTCTGCATCTGTAACCCTAGAACCCTTTGGGGAAATTAATGTGGGAAGTTAGGGGCTGCGGAGTACTGTAATTATTCCTCTCGTTTTACAGTGTTTTATATTCCTTCCACTTTGTTCATGCTCTTATCTTATTTTGCTGAACTTTAGTCTGTTTTTTTTTATGCTGATGTGCTCGGTGGGGTCTGTAAACTGTAATAAGAGCACTGAACGGAATACTGATAAAGAGACTTCCTTTAGATATAGCAAGGGCAAAGTATGAGGGATGGAAGAACATCTTGGACATATCATACTAAACCACAGGTTTTAGCATGCTCTGTGTATCCAAATCCGTTTGGTTGGGTTTTCATAGAAGGATTAGAGGGGAATTATTTGGTTAAATTTAGTAGCTACTGTGAGAGATATTTTCAAGAGCCAGCAGCAGCAATCAAGGCAGAGATGTCATTATATCAGCAATAAAGAATCACACATCTTCAATACCTTTATCCCAATAACAGGAGGAAATCAACTGTTTGCTGTGGCAGGATCCAATCTGGGTCAATCACCGGCAACAAAGCTTTTGTCTTCCAAGCTTTCAAACTCATTTCAAACAGAATGTGGTGAAAGAAGTTCTCGGGAGATGAGCTCCAGTGTGAGTCCAAAAACTCTCAAAAGACTAAACCTCCGGTCCTTGTGACCGACCCACATTGGACCCTGCAACATTATCCTGGGACTAATGATGGCTAATGATATTAGCCATCCTTTATGTTTGCCGTGGCTTGACTCTTGTTTGCAATTACCATTCCATGGCACAGAATAGTCAGTTCCTGGATTAATAAAGGTTCTGGAGATGTTTATGAAAACAGCCAGCTACAAGCTACCCCAAGTAAAGAGACCACTTCACCAGATCCTAGGAGAGCCGATAGAATTTCAGGACGATTCAGCCTATTGCACACAGGGATGTATTGTTTCTATATTCCATTTGCTGGAATTCGTGTAAACCTCCTCTCTTTCACCAACCATCAATCTTGCTAAATGTCTATGGAGATTCTCAATCATCCAGGTCATGATTGTCCCATAGGTGCTTTTTCAAAAGGCAAATGGACTTTGTTCTTCCTTGAAAATATTTCACCTCTCATCCAAGAAGCTTCTTCAGTTCTGGATGAATGTTGCGGGAATGGAAGGATTTATATTCCTTGCAGTCCTCTGGTTGTTAGCACTCTTCCTGAGAGTCATTGAGGCCACTTGGAGGTTTATCTGTGCCCTCAGGGTCACCTGTACAGTGTCCTGTTTACAATACAGTCCTTTCAGCCGTTTCCATTTTTGCACTATTCAGGTTGCCTTTGGAAAAAGCACCTTTGGGACATAAATCTTGTTAAAATGATTCTGCTTGGAAAACAGTCGCGTTCAGTTTTACACAGATGCTGAAGGAACTAAGAGCAGTTCAGCTAAGCCAGAATCGAGCAGTGCAAAATTGTAACCCTGAGATTTCCTGCCAAGTCCTGGACTTCTAAACTGGGAATATTAACTATCTAGGGATAAGGTGAATGCACCCTGGGTAGTAAAACCGAGCAAGTGCTTAATTTGTGCATAAGCCACAGAGAAAAACGATAGAATACGTGGTTTATTCCCCACTTTGCTGGTTTCACGCAGGACCCCATTGGGACAGACAGACAGAGGAGCACACAATGAGCCATCGCATGCCAAGAATTTTCTTTGGGAACATGAACAGGTGTGATGAACTTTCATAGGCGTGTGTATGATTCTCATTAGTACATTACTTGATGGGCGAGAGTGCAACAGTGAATTAAAACGTTAGTGGCAGAGGTTACAAGAGGCAGATTAGTTCTACGTGGCTTCCTGATCAGAGGGATGGATGGGTACACAGGGTGCCATGCGTTACTACAGAGCTGGTAGGAGGAGGAGAAAGTGGGGTGCTAGTACCTTCACCCTCAGGTTTGGGCTGTCTGTAATCAGAATCTACAAAAAATGCAGCAAAAAAAATACAATGGAGAAAGATGGGGAAAGAGACATCACATTAATCCCTTCCTAACTATTGCCCAAAAATTGCTTCTGGGCAAATCACATGCCACGCTCACCAACCAGATGATCCGATGCGCACAAAAGGGACCACTGTTTTGTGGGCTGGTGGAATTTGTATTCCTTATTGGCCTAGCAACAGTAACCACAAGCTTTCAAAAAAAAGAAGAAAATAGCCAGTTTCCAAAGGATGCTTTTGAAAACTCCTCTGAGGTTGACCCTAGGGTGAGTCTCAAGCCAGGGCTGGCACCCAGTGAAACTGAAGTAAATCCAGATGTACACCAAGCTAACTTTTATTTTTTCCTGAAAGGACAAGTCATTTAGCTTTCTTCTTCCTTCTGCCTCGAAAAGGAATACCTTAATCATTGGTTTAAGCTATAGACTGGCTGGCGACATAAAGGAAAATAATATATATATTTTTTTTTTTGCAAAAGTATGTCATGGAAATATTTCTGGAATTGTGGGACTCTACCAGCTTGAGAGAGAAGATCCTTCCCAGTGCAAGTTCTGTTCAGCTTATTCGAGGTTCAGTTTTACTGTTATTTGTTTCAAAATTAAAATTAAAACCAAACACAGCAGCTCAGGTAGTCCTTGACTTACAGCCACAATTGACCCCAAATTTCATTGCTAAGTAAGTCCGTCGTTAAGGGAGTTTCGCCTTATTTTTATGACTCTTTTGCAGCCCTAGGGATGCTGCAATGGCTGTAGGTGTGAAATCAAGTCCTAAAGTCACTTTTCTCAGTGTTGTTGTAACTTTGAACGGTCACTAAATGAATAATTGTACGTCAAGGACTACCTGTAGTTTAACAGTTAAATCTCGGGGAGATTTCAGGAGCTTCAAAGAAATGGCTCAATTCACATGGGGCTGGACAATTGCAGATCTCAGTCCTAAGAAACCTGACAATGGGGGGTTTAGGACAGCAAGTTAAATAAAGGGCTTGGTACTGAACCAGGGCAAAGGAATTTGTTTTGCGTACTTACAATGGGAATCCCCACGGTTCCAGCGGGCTGGGTCCAAAATGCTGAAGCCTTTCTTTGGTTTGAGAGCTTCGTCTGGTTTCTTGGAAATCTGGAATAAATCAGAGAAGAGAAACTGACCACCCGTTCCCCAAATCCCAGGTGTGCACAGGTGTCCCCTGTCATCAAAAAAGTACAACAAAGAATGTTCTTTATGCGCCAACTCAGAAAGCCCAAACTGCCCAAGGAGCTGCTGATCCAGTTCTACAGAGGAATGATTGAGTCTGTCATCTGCACCTCTATAACTGTCTGGTTTGGCTCTGCAACCCAACAAGACAGACAGAGACTCCAGAGAGTAATTAGGACTGCAGAAAAAAACAATTACTACAAACCTGCCTTCGGTCGAGGATTTGTATACTGCACTAGTCAAAAAGAGGGCTGTGAACATATTTACAGACCCCTCACATCCTGGACATAAACCGTTTCAACTCCCTCAAAACAACGCTATAGAGCCCTGCACACCAGAACAACCAGACACAAGGACAGTTTTTCCCCGAATGCCATCACTCTGCTAAACAAATAATTCCCTCAACACTGTCCAACTATTTACAAGGTCTGCACTACTATTACTATTAATCTTCTCATCCTTCCTTATCACCCATCCCCTCCCACTTGTGACTGTATGACTGTAACTTTGTCGCTTGTATCCTTACGATCTATATTGACTGTTTCCTAGTATGATTTGATTGCTGATTGTACCCTATGACTATCATTAAGTGTTGTATCTGACGATTCTTGACAAATGTATCTTTTCTTTTTATGTATACTGAGAGCATAGGCACCAAAGACAAATTCCTTGTGTGTCCAATCACACTTGGCCAATAAAGAATTATATTCTATTCTATCTATTCTGTCCTGCAGGAGCTGCACTAGGTCTGGGTGCAATTCATGGTGCTGCCTGTCGCCTTTAAAGATCTCTTAAGCCTACCTTTTTGCGGAAAAAGTTAGCTTTCGACTTCTTGTTGTCAGCTGTCTTGGTCTTAACCCCCAGATGCTTCATATATGTGACAATGGCAGTATATATGGCAGAGCTAAAAGGACAGGGCAGAGGAAGAGAAAAAAAAAAGATGATGGTTAACGTAAAACAAACTGCAAGGCTATCTGAAGATTCAAGCCTGCATCTGGTCAAAAAGACTCAACCCAATTCAAAAACAAAGTCACTTTGATCATTGGCTGCCCTCTCCCCTCTTTGGAAGAGCTTTATAGCTCCCGCTGCCTTAAGAAAGTTCAAAACATTCTCAAAGATCCATCTCATCCTGGGCACCTTTTTTTTTTTGAACTATTACCATCTGGCAGACGGTACAGGAGAATAATAAAATAATAAAACTCAGACCACACATTTTCTGAATAGTTTTTATCCCAGAGCTATAATTGCACTGAACAATGAACTTAAGGACCACCATCAGTGAGCTGTTGGACAGTATTACTTGGTCTGTTGTGTGGATGCTGGTGTGTTTTTAGGGGTCGGGGAATTTTGGCAGGTGGGGCGGTGTTTGGGGATTGTCATGTGTGTGTGCATGTTGAGTCTGGTCTCTGGGTATTATGTGAATTTCGTTGTATGTATACTGTGTATATATGTACAATGACAATAAAGAATTCAATTCAATTCAATTCAATTAAAAACAAGGACAAATAGGCTGAAAAATAGCTTCTATCCCAGAGCAGTAATTACACTGAATTCTACTGTATAGTGCAATATTAATGCAATATCAAGGGTTTTCAATTCAGAGTATAGAATGTGAAGGATGGGTATTTGTGTTTATTTCTATAGTCATAATGTACACTGAAGATGGTATTTAATTTCATGGTACGAGGTACAAGGACAATAAAGTAAACTAAACTAAAACTTAATTGAACAGGGACTCGACACATATACAACAGGAGTAAACAAACCTCGTTGTGAACCTCCCTCGCGTTACTTCCTTTTTCCATCCCTCAGAGTTACTAAGAAACCTGCCAAATTTCACTTTTTTTTTTGTGCTAAATATGCATATGCGTGTGGAAAATATAAGCAAGATTTGGCCAAAAAAAGAAAAGAACTTAAGATACTTTCCAATTCACAAATCTGTTACGTTCCACAGTTCTCGCCCCCGGGTCCCCTGTGGATTTTGGGAAGTGTGATCCGGGGTCACCAACGGGGGCCAACAAGTGAGGTCATGCATCCAGAGAGACACTCCCTGACTAGAGGTAGTCCTCGACTTACGACAGTTCATTTAGTGACTGTTCAAAGTCACGACAGCACTGAGAAAAGTGACTTAGCACGTTCTTCCCACTTACGACGGTTGCAGGATTCCCATGTTCAAAATTCAGATGCTTGGCAACCGACTCGTACTTATGATGGGTTGCACTGTCCCTGGGGGTCATGGGATTCCCCTTTTGAGACCTTCTGATAAGTGAAGTCATTGGGGAAGCCAGATGCACTTAGCGAAAAGTGTTATTAAATTGAACAACCGCGGCAAGAAAGGTCGTTAAACAGGGCAAAAAAATTCACTTCACAACTGTCCGGCTTAGCAACAGAAATTCTGAGGGGTGTGTGTGTGTGTGTTTCAATTGTGGTCGTAAGTTGAGGACCACTCTTACTGTGAGCAAATGGTGGGGACGCTGGTGAAAGTGGATTTTGATGCTTTTAAACAGCCGGGACTTTCTCAGACCAAAACTTGGAAGGGTTAAATGACTCTTTTCATCTCCCCCTCCTCCAGCTTCCTGAGCCACAAAACTCAATGTGCTGCAAAGCCACATCCGGTTGCATGCAGGAGAGTGCAAGAGTGTGTTTCCGCCCCCCCCCGCCCCCCTTTCCAGAAACGCACACAACACACACACACACAAACACAAAGCACACACACGAACGAACCACTCTGCACCTGTTGGGGGCCTACCTTTTTTCCTCGTCGGCAGAAATGGTGAGGCTGGAACCAATGCAGAGAGAAAAGAGAAAAGAAAAGAAATATATATATATATATATAATCAGGGAGCGAAGGACACTTGTTCCGGCTACCTTTGCAGCCTTCTGATCCAGCTGTTCGTCCAGAGGTTAACAGCTGGCCTGCAGCTCTGTGAGGAGGAGGAGGAGGGGATTTCAACCCTCTCTCCTCTGCCTTTAACTATTCAATCTGCTTTTTTTTTTTTTCCAAAGCAAAGGGAAAGCAAACCAACAACTGCCAGTTGTTTGGGAACCCACCCCCATGATCCCTTGTTGCTGGTTGGGGCTGATGGGAGTTGTGGTCCAAAGCCTCTGAAAGATAACAGTATGCCTGACCCTTCACACAACAACAATGCTCCTTTTCTTCGTTTGGGGACAGCAGACTCTCAAAGCCACCCCTGCCTTATGCCGCATGCTACCCCCCACTTTTTCGTTTCTGGGAAAAAACTTACCGGTAATACAGCCCCATTTTTGCTCGGTAGAAGCAGGAAAGTATTCAAAAGGCAAATAAACATGTTCTGTCTAAGCGCAATTTCTGCGACGGCTGGACGGACTGGCATACAGCAACTGGAGGGGGAAGGGGCTTCCAGGGGTGTTTATACACTCGGCAAGGATGATGCAACCAGAGGCAACATCCTGGGATGGGTGGGGAACATTCCCCCCCCTCCCTTCTCCTCCCCTCCTGCCAACTGGATCCTATTATCTGGCAGGGATTTGCTACGGATGATCTGGCTGGCTCCTCGCTCTTGTCCCAGCCCTGATGGGGTGGTGGCCAGAAACAGAGGCTCCATCCCTGGAGGGGGGGGGGGGGGGAAAGGGGGGGAGGAAACAAGGAGATCCCAACCAGCTTGCTTGAAATAGAAAGCTAGGATGGGATCTGCAGCTGGAGTAGAGGGTAGTCCACTGTAAAGGCAGACTGGCAGGGGCAGCAACTCAAAGCCAAATGGTTGCAAACTAACAAGAGTTGGAAGGGACCTTGGAGGTCTTCTAGTCCAACCCCCCCTGCTCAGGCAGGAAACCTGATCCAATTTCAGACAAACAGCTGCCCAGTTCCTCCTTAAGAACCTCCGCAACTTCTGGAGGCACCGATTAATTGTCAGGAAATTTCTCCTGAGTTCTAGGTTGCTTCTCTCCTTGGTTGTTGAGGATGATGGGTGTTTTCTGCCCCACCCCGGCTGCAGCCAGCCCCCTCAACAGAAGAGACATAATCCTCCATGTGGGTCCCCCAAATGGGAGGGTGACACCTGCAGCAAGGTATGGAGGTGCGGTCCCATTTAGGACTCTTGCCCAGCCTGCTCTTGTTGTGGTTCGCCGGCAGCCGGTGCAGACGGCAGAGGTCTCTGAGAGCAAGGACGAAAGGGAACCAGTCAGGGAGTTTGGCGAGGACTCGGACGAGGGGCCTGCATCTGATGCAGGGATGGGGCCAGGACTATCAGAAAGTGGGGTGCTGCCTTCGGTGCTTTTGGAGTCTGGCAGCATCAAAGCAGAGGATCCAGGGGAGCCTGTGCCCAGTGTGCGTGTGTGCAGGGCTGCTTGAAGGAGAGAGCAGCTGAAGCAGCAAGGGCGACTCGGGAGTAAGGCTGGGAGGTGATGGCCCCACCTATAAGGGATAAAAACCAGCCCTCGGGGATGTGCTATTTGCAGGAAGCAAAGAAGTTCTTTAAACTCTGAGTCCTCGTTGAAGCCCTGCTAACTCTGGTTTGTTTTTTGGAACTTCCGTCGGTGGATATTTATCAGTAATTAGACTTCCGTTTCTTGGCAGCCTTTTACAACCTTGAAAGGGCTTGCTTTTGTCTCAGACAATTAGGTTTAAATGACTCTTGGCTGGGAATGCACAGAATTCCCAGCGCCACATTAAAAAAGGTTTGCTTTTACACGCAGTTTGTGTTTGTTTAGTTTGAACAAGGCTTGGGTCAGAACAGTTCTGATGGATGTGAAAGGCCATCTTCCCAAGCATAGTGGCAATCTAGGAGTCAAGATGGTGCCTGGAAGACATTCAGGGTTGCAGAAGGGGCTCAGGGGTGCAAGAGGAGTGGTACAAGGCCTTGACCGTAGCCAGCACACCATCAAAGAAGGAATGCCATCTTTGCTACGGCGAAGGAGGAAGCTGAAAGGGCAAACTAACACTCCATGCATAGCAGTTAAGCCAGGAGAGCTTCACTCACTGCATCTCCTCCAGTTTGACCATCAGCTGTTCGGCCAGCTGTTTCTCTTTGGCCTCCCTGATGCCTTTGTCCTTGGTCCGATAGCCTTCCAGTTCGAAAAGCTCCTTCTCTCCTGGGGTCATTCCCATTTTCCGTTTTTCCCTGCGGAGGCAAAGAACAGGCGATCGAGCTCTGTACGTTGGATGGAATTAATAGATTAATTCGACTGAATTAAATCCAATTCCAGAACTGGCACAAGGCCTGGAGTCATCAGCGAAGCCCTGAGCACAACACGCTAAGCTACAGAGAAACCTAATTAAGGGTAAAAAAAATTACCAACCCTATCAAGCTGTGCAAATGCTTTTCCCACCGTAGTTGCCCGTTCCCGCCTGAAGCCATCAATGATTGTTCACACAACATGCTGAGTTTGTATAACGAACGCCAAATTAAAGCCGTGCCAACACTGAGAGTGGTGCTCATCACCATTTCTTAGTCGAAGGAGCCAGCATTGTCCGAAGACACTTCTGGGGTCACGTAGCCAGCATGGCTAGAGGGTGAGGCTACACGGAGCACTATTATATTATATTATATTATATTAACAACACAAGAGCACACAATAGATACAAACTCAAAGTAAACCGCACCAAACTTGATTGCAGGAAATACGACTTCAGCAATAGAGTGGTCAATGTCTGGAATACTCTACCCGACTCTGTAGTTTCTTCCCCAAACCCCAAAAACTTTAACCTTAGACTGTCTACTATTGACCTCACCCCTTTCCTAAGAGGCCTGTAGGGGGCGTGCATAAGCGCACCAACGTGCCTACCGTCCCTGTCCTATTGTTTCTCTTATTCTTCTTTTATTTTTCTTATATGTACCCATTTCATGTATTCACAACTATGTATACACTTATACTTATTATCTTGTAAACAATTGGCAAATCAAATAAATAAATAAATAAATTATCTTCCCACTGAAGTGGTACCTATTGACCTACTCACATTGGCATGCTTTCTAACTGCTAGGTAGGCAGGAGCTGAGGTGAGTAACGGAAGCTCACCGGGGCTGGTATTCTACCGGTTTGGTCATGTCACATGACCACGCTCACCAAGTCACAACCACAGAACCAGTTGTTAAAAAATGTGAATCCCACCCCTGGAGCTCACCCCTTCATAGGGTGCTTGGGTCTTGAACCTGACAAGCTCAGTGCCTTTAACCTCTGAGCCATCATGGTTATACCTTTACCATTTTGTATAATGTACTGAGCCAGGCTGTATGGTTTTGGCTGATGTGCAAATGGAAGAGACCCCAAAGGTGCTTTTCCATACATGGCGCAACATAGGAGAACAAAGACCTCAGGACAAGATTCAGCGGCCTTTGAAAGACAAAGGCTGCTCTTCTGAAGACAGCAAAGCCCACATTTTGGACAGAGAGGACCGCTGGTTTGAAAGAGGGGTCAAAGAGGCCAAAGGTGTCCAAATTGAACAGCCCTCTTTCAACAGAGAGGGAGGGGTATCTATCATCCATCTCCAATCTACAACACAGCCCTTTCAACAGTTCCAAGAAGGCTCCGCACCCATTTGCACCACTCAGGTGACCCTGATGACCCTGATAAATCTCCAGGTGACCTTATAAAGGTTTCCCACGCACATCTGTGCCGGTTGTTTCCTGCTGTAGGGGATGGTGCTCATCTCCGTTACAAAGCCAAAGAGCCAGCGCTGTCCGAAGTCATGTGGCCAGCATGACTAAACGCCGAAAGGAATGCTGTTACCTTCCCACCAAAGTGGTCCCTATTTTTCTGCTTGCTTTCAAACTGCTAGGTTGGCAGAAGCTGGGACAAGTAACGGGAGGTCACTTCATTACGCGGCGCTAGGGATCCGAACACCAAACTGCCGACCTTTCTGATCGACAAGCTCAGCGTCTTATCCACTAAGCCAGTGATCCCCAACCTTTTTGACGCCGCAGCCCGATACCGGCATCAGCTGGGCACCACGGCCCGGTACCGGCATCAGCTGGGCGCCGCCATCTTTTTTTGATGAAAAAGTGCTTCCGGTGACCTCACTGGAAGCACGTTTTCATCAAAAAAAGATGGCGGCGCCCAGCAAGCCGCGGACCGGTAGGGGTTGTTCCGCGGACCGGTACCGGTCCGTGGACCGGTGGTTGGGGACCCCTGCACTAAGCCACCACATCCCTTAGATGACTTTAACCACTCGCTAAAAGAAGGCAAATGTCCAGCTGTCTGCAAGGAGTATAAATCCTTCCAATCCCCCTGCTATCCTGTCAGAGCTGAAGAAGAATTTGGGCTCTTGGCAACCAGCAGTTTCCCAGAGTCCCGTGATCGTCATTTGCGATTTTCCTAGAAGGATTTTCATTTGCGATCGTCATTTGCGATTTTCCTTCCGACAAGCCAAGTCAATGGGGGAAGCTGGATTCCCATAACGACTCGCACGATTCACTTAACAACTGTAGTGATTCACTTAATAACCCTGGTTAAAAAAAGAGGTTGTAAAATCGAGGCCTAACTCACTTCACCACCGCTTTGCTTAATAATGGAAATTCTGATCTCAGAATTTGCCATAAATTGAAGATTATCTGCGCACCAGGATGCTCAGCTGTGACAACTTCTCTGTACTTTGCTGGTACTACTTATTTCCTATACTATGACTATTACTATACTATAAATATACTTCACTATATTATTAACAGACTATAACTATACTATTACTATACTATTACTATACTATTACTATACTATTACATTTCCTAGGACTTTGTTCTACTGGGCAACCCTAAGAGAAGCTGAAGCCTCTTTAAGGGAGCACTAACAAGGGGTTGTAGTAGGCCTCTCAAAAGCCTCCTTTCCTCTTTGAATCAACAACACAACCCATCCTTGCAATGAACTCAGTCCACTTATTCCTAGTTTTTGGAATCAAAAGCCTTGTTAAGATATTTAAATTTAGTAGCTGGAGTAATGGGATCGAACAGTGAGCCAAGTCACACCGTTGGGGTTGATTGATTGGAGAGGGCTGGCTCCTGCATGATGCAATCTGCGCTGCGATTGGTTATTGTGGGTGTAAAAGGGGAGTTTCCCTTTTCCCCCCGCCTTTTTTCATCAGTGTGCTTTGTGATTTACCTCACAACGCTCCCGTTTGCCTGACTATCTTGTTTGCTGTAAATCCAGATGTTAAATATATTTATTTGTATAAAACTATAGGTTTGTGTCAGCATCTCGGACTTCATTTGGACACCAGTTGAGAAATTCCCTGACAAGCCAAGATCAGATTATCCAAATCCTTCTGCAAACGGTGGTTCTTAAACTGTTTGACCCAATTATATAACAACGGTGACTGAGGCTGGAATGTCCCATTATTAAGTGATGTAGCCATTAAGATGTGCCACTTAGTGACAGCAGTTCCCGCAATTCCGGTTGCCATCATTAAATGAATCCCATGTGGGCATTAACCACAGTGCCACGTGGCCGGTATTTGGGACCTCCGGCTTGCGATTTTGATTGTGGGAAGGTGCAACGAAGGCATTTTGGGGTCTTGAGAATTGTCGATTGCAAACCTGAAATCTTCCAACTGCTGGGAGATCTCCACCTCTTGAAAGGATTGGATGTCCTGCAAATATTTTTTCAGTTGGTCTTCCGGGATGAGATCCGGTCTGTTTCGGTCTGCCATTGGAGAAGAAGAAGAAAAACCTAAAACTCACAGCCAATGTTTGGCAGTCACGGTTTAAGACAGCTTCAGGGGCAAGGAAAAAGAGCCACAAGGGCCCGATTGCCACATAACTCCGAGTTCTGTGGGATCCTTGGTCCTCTCTGAGCTTGGTTGTTTTCTTCCAGACATTTTATTACCAAACTAGATAACTTCATCAGTGTTAGAAGGGAGTAGGGTTTCCGAGGAGGAGGAGAATGGGGTCCTCGGTGCTCTCTGTACTTGGTTGTTTTCTTGCAGACATTTCATTACCCAATTAAGTAACATCATCAGTGATAGAAGGGGGTGGAATTTACTCTCCCTTCTAGCACTGATAGTATCACCTAGTTTGGTATAATGAAACATCTGGAAGAAAATAACCAAGAGCACCAAGAACCCCACCATCCTTCTCCTCCTCCACTTTGTAAAACCCGCTCCCTTCTAGCACTGATGATGTTACCTAGTTGGGTCATGAAACGCCTGCAAGAAAATCACCAAGTTCAGACAGCAGCAAGGACCCCGCAGTCGTCTTCCTCCTCCTCCTCTTCCTCTTCCTCCTCCTCCTCCTCCCCACAAATCTCACTCCACTTCTGATGATGTTCTCTAGTTAGATAATGAAACACCTGCAATAAAACCACCAAGAGCACCTCACACTTCAACCCTGAGTGATAAATATTCTCTTCTATCGGAAACCTCAAGTTCCCCAGCCTTAGCCTAACCAAAGCTTGCAAAGGTTTTGTCAATTCGACACTGAAAGAATCCATTTCCAACGTGGATTTTGCACGGGTCCAGTTCACACAGATTCCTAGTGGAGATTTCCTCCTGTTCCCATGTCTAAATTTGTCCTGCCACAAAAGAGCCCCTGTGAAATGCTGCATCGCTCAGGACTTTCATTTTGTGGTTAGCGGCCTTCTAGTCCAGGGGGATATTTTTGCTGCTATATTTGTACAAATACAGAAATAAAAAAAAGACAAGGAACAAAAAAAAAAAGAGGACATGACATAAACCTAGAATAAATCTCCCCAAAGCTTTCCCAGCTGTGCTGGCAACTGGCCTGCATAGGAGGGCTGGGTCTGCTGTGGCGAGCTGGGAACCATTGAGGGATTTGAAGTCCCTTTCAGCGGGAGGGTCCTCGGCTGTGATTTTTGTGCAAACACAGCAAGAGCGAGGCAAATTGTTTGCAGCTGCTCCCATGCCACAGTCCCTGGGCCGCTCCCATAAAGGAAGTTTGTCCCTGGGGCAGAAGAAACCTTGCTAGAATTACAAGGCAACCATTTGTAAGGTGGCGCAGCTGTTGGAAGACACATGCTCCTCTCCAGCACGTGGAAGAGAGGGAACAGTTCTGGATTTGATCTGCAGTTGATCTCCGTGAGATCCATAGGGCGGTGATCTGGTGAGGCCCAAGAAGGATCTCAGACCAAAAATAAGAACATGGGAAAAATATGGGCGAGGGAAAGAGAAAGCTATTAATAGTTATGGCAGCGTTTTTCAACCTTGGCAAGTTTTTAAAATGTTTGGACTTCATTTTTCCAGCATGCTGGTTGGAGAATCCTCACTTAACTCTCTATGATTTGAATTCTACCACTTGCTACAGGTTTGCAATTATTTAATAGACATTTATTTTATACTGGTTTAGTGGTGAAGGCACCAGTCTAGAAACCAGGAGGCTGTAAGTTCTAGTCTTGCCCTAGGTATTGAAAGCCAACTGGGTGACTTTGGACTAATCACCAGGAGATGGCGAGTTCTAATCCTGCCTTAGGCAAGAAAGCCAGCTGGGTGACTTTGGGCCAATCCCATTCTCTCTCGGCTCAATGCACCTCATAGGGTTATTGTTATGGGGATGGAGTATTAGGTATATTCCCAGCCCTGATTTGTTTATAAAAATAAAGGCAGGATTTTTTTTAAAAAAAATCCTAAAATAAATAAATACTTAAATGCACAACATAAATAAAATGGGAGTTTCTTGCAACCTTTTCTAAATCAGGAATCTCAGCTATGCTTTAGCTTCTTCTTCTTCTTCTTCTTCTTCTTCTTCTTCTTCTTCTTCTTCT
>NW_020716766.1:1431583-1443028 GCF_900518725.1 Notechis scutatus
CTCAGCCAGCTATGCTGGCTGAGGAATTCTGGGAGTTGAAGTCCACAAGTCTTAAAGTTGCCAGGTTTGTAGACCTCTGGTTTGGAGAACCGGCAAATACCGCCTCTGACTGGCCCCGCCCCCATCTATTCTCTGCCTCCCGAGTCCCAGCTGATTGGCTGGGTCTCCTTTGGTTGCCCTGCAGAGGAGAACGGAGCTGGAAAGCAGGTTAGCGGGGTGGGGAGTGAATGGGGATTTTACAGTATCCTTCCCCTGCCACGCCCACCAAGCCACACACCACACCCACCAAGCCACGCCCACAGAACACCACGGCTACCAAGCCACGCCAAAGCTGGGTCTTCTTTGGTTGCCCTGCAGAGGAGAACGGAGCTGGAAAGCAGGTTAGTGGGGGTGGGGAGGGAATGGGGATTTTGCAGTATCCTTCCCCTGCCACGCCCACCAAGCCATGCCCACCAAGCCACGCCCACAACTGATTGTCATTCATACCGGTTCGCTAGAACCGGTCGGAATCGGCAGCAGTCCACTACTGCAAATGACCATGGGGAAGCTGCGATGGTGGTAAGTCCCTTTTTTTCCCAGTGGCGTTGTTGTTTTGAGCAGCTGCTAAACGCATGGTTGTAAGTCAAGGACTATCTCTATTCCTTTTTCAGGACTCAGCGTTCCTCCATATAAAGGAACAGTGAAAAGCTGGTGTTAAGGACTGGCTGGCTACTTGCAAGCCGCCTAATGGAAAACCATTGGCTTTTTTTTTTTTTAGCAGGCCGTTTTGGCACCTAGAAGCTTTGAGGCTCAATAAAATTTGCACAAATTAAATGAAACCAGATTCTGAAGTTCCTTTCGGGACATGTTTACACCCGGCCCATCATAAGGGATTCGTCATTTAGCCACCTGTAGACATAAAAATTAATTCCAGAAGGCAACATAAAATGGAATAAATCAAAAGCTGGGTCTTCTTTTGTCATTCTTTAAACAAAAAGAATCAGCCCACAAGAACGAGAAATGCAAACTCGGGACAGTAAACATTATTGAAGACTAGTAGCTTTATAGCTTTATAGGCAGGCATATCTTTGCAAGAGTAAGCTGAGTTTGAAACTGAATTTCACGTTTTAAACAGAGAGCTTCCAGCTAAGGATCTATTTTCCTTGAAAGAGACTCAGAGCTGTTATTGTTATTAACAGTCATCCCGCCATAGACACACACCCATAAATTCAAGATATAGCTCTTATGTGCATTCCGATGTACTTAGTAGAAAAAAACTGAGCTACTGCTGGATTTCTGCCAATAAACAGACATAAGATTTGCTTAGTGGAAGGGAAATGACAACAGCTAGCAAATTACAGCCCAAAAATATAACTTTGGGAACAACTTGGTAGGTTTTCAGAGGAGCTGGAAACAATCACTTTGGTCTAGTGGTTAAGGATCCACGCTGGAAAACAGGAGACTGGAAGTTCTAGTCCACCTTACCCATTTTAGCCAGCTGGGTGACTTTGACCAATCACCAAGAAAGTGGGAATTCTAGTCGCACCTTAGTTGTGAAAGCTGTTTGGGTGACTTTGGGCCAATCACCAGGAGACTGGGAATTGTAGTCTCGCCTTAGGCATGAAAGCAAGCTAGGTGATTCTGGACAATCACCAGGAGACTGGGAATTGTAGTCCTGCTTTAGCCATGAAAGCCAGCTGGGTGACTTTGGGCCAATCACTGGGAGACTGGGAGTTCTAGTCTCACTTTAGGCATAAAAGCCAGCTGGGTGACTTCAGACCAGTCAATCTCTTTCAGCCTAACCCACTTTACAGGGTTGTTGTTGCATGGAAAATAGGAGGAGTAAGGAGTGTTGGGTATGTTCGCCGCTCTGAGTTATTTGTAAAAAAAATAAAATAAAGGCGGGATACAAACAAATAAAACCCCTATAATAATTCCCAGCCAGCAGAGGAGGACGGGAGCTGTGTTAATATATCCAGAGAGGATTAGTCTGGAGAACACAAAAGAATGTTAGTGAGCCAGCTTTTTTTTTTAATCCATCTCTTTGTTTCCTTGCTACAATAGGAATTAGCCCAACATTATATACAGTAATGCTGTTCGAATGGGAAAATAAAGTTCCTATAAAAAACGTACCTAAGTGAGGCAAAAACGTGACCAAAAATAGTGCATTGAAGCACCCAAAAATACAAACGCAGTTGCGGTAAGCCAACATCCTCTCTTTTAACCAGGAAATATTTCTCTTGCAAAAGACAGCATACAAAAGACACAACCCTATCACAGGCTAGCACCAATCTTAGGGAGCTGGGAGCAAACAGGAAGCAAATAAATGGAAATTTGCAAATAAAAACAAGGCAACAACAGCTGCCACCATATCAGAGAAAAAACAGAGATCAGTGGTGGTGGTGGTGGTTTTTTGTTTTTTTTAAATAAAGAATAACAACTTGTAAAATGTTACTGAACACAACAGGTTGGAGGCATCAGGGAAGCTATGAGGGTGTAAGATTAGCACACACTAGTTTCTACTGAAGCAAGTTCCTAAACCTTTAATATAGTGTTTCTCAACTTTGGCAGAAGTGTGGACTTCAAATCCCAGGATTCCCCAGCCAGGGGGCTAGCTGGGAAATTCTGGGACTTGAAGTCCAGATATCTTAAAAGTGGCCTAAGTTTAGAACCTCTGCTGCAACTACTCTATCATCCAATATCCAACATCATCCAAGGATCTGACCCAGAGGTGGTATTCAGCCGGTTCAGACCGGTTCTCGAGAACCGGTAGCGGAAATTTTGAGTAGTTCGGAGAACCGGCAAATGCCACTCCTGACTGGCCCCGCCCCCATCTATTCTCTGCCTCCCGAGTCCCAGCTGATTGGCTGGGTCTTCTTTGGTTGCCCTGCAGAGGAGAACAGAGCTGGAAAGCAGGTTAGTGGGATGGGGAGGGAAGGGGGATTTTGCAGTAACCTTCCCCTGCCATGTCCACCAAGCCAAACCCTAACCCCCTGGGGACACTGCAACCGTCATAAATACGAACCGGTTGCCAAGCGTCTGAATTTTGATCACATGATCCTGAGGATGCCGCAAAGGTCATAACTGTGAAAAATGGTCATAAATCTCTTTTTCCAGTGCCATTGTAACTTTGGTCACTAAACAAACTGTTGTTAGTTGAGGACTACTTGTACTTGAAAGGCCCTCAATAGGTGGAGAGTGCCTAAATTTAAAACCATTATGCTCAAGTGGAGATTCTTAGGGGATAATAACACATGTGAATGCACAGACCGGGCCATGTCGGCGACTACCAGAAACATATGTACCAATAATGAATTATTTTTGGACAACGACAAAGCCAAAAAGGTGGCTTCGTTTTGGCATTTTAAAGAGATGCAGGGGACCTTGGAGGTCTTCTAGTCCAACCCCCTGCTTAGGCAGGAAACCCGATATCATTTCAGACAAATGGTTGTCCAAGCTCTTCTTAAAACCTTCCAGTGATGGAGCATTCACAACTTCTGGAGGCAAATTCTTCCAGGAGTTGTGAATGCTCCAACCCTGAAGGTTTGTAAGGAAATTGGACCATCATTTGTCTGAAACGGTCTAGGTCAGGGGTATCCAACCTTGGCAACTTTAAGACTTGTGGACTTCAACTCCTCAGCAAAGCTGGCTGAGGAATTCTGGGAGTTGAAGTCCACAAGTCTTAAAGTTGCCAAGGTTGGACACCCCTGGTCTAGGTTTTCTTGCCTAAGCAGGGGTTGGACTAGAAGACCTCCAAGGTTTGATCTAGAAATGGAAGAAGAAAAATTCAATATATTCCTCCAATCTTCACCCTCAGATTATTCCAAACAACAGGCAAGTTTGCGATTGTCACAACACCTGCATTCCTTGGGATTTTCCCTCCTGGCTGAACAAGCCTACATGTGGCTCATCCAGGTTATTAAACAAAAAGAATCAGCCCACGGTATTTTCCGATCACGCCAACTTCCTGGAGCAGGAAGTGATGTAAAAGTATTACACACACACACACACACAACTGCAGAATAAGAGCTATCAGTACATAACCAAGTTTCACAATGCCAGAAGGCGGTAACCTTCTGATAAAAGGAAAGTTAAAGAGTTAATCAGCTTTCTGCATCTTTGGGCAGTGAAGAGATGCGTAACTCAAGAAAAGGCAATAGGTGTACGAGGATCTACCAGTAGACGGATCACGGATGTATGGTAGGTCTAAAAAAAAAAATTCTCAACGTTAAATGACATCTTAACACAACCTTTCAAATACCTTAATTGAACTATCTGGATTGCTGTTTCTCAAGATGGCCAGTTTTGACATGCCTGGACTTCAACATGGCTGGCTGGGGAATCCTGGGAGTTGAAGTCCAAGCATCTTAAAGTTGCCAAAGTCAAAAAACTCAGGTCTGCATCATGAAAAAAAACAAACCAAAATGGATACACACCTCTGGATTTGCAGCAGTGATCTCAGGGTCCCATGCACAATACAAAGCAGCCCCCTCCCACCCCACCCCGCTCCAAATTGATGCTCCTTCTCCTTGCCACAAAACCCAAACTGCCCAGGGCTTCTGCTAACAATTTTCCATCTAATTGAAACCCTCCGTGTTTTGAGCTGCTTGGCCAGTTCCTTGTCAAACCTTCCTTCTTGCTCTCCCTTACGGTGCTCCATACTTTTATGGGAATTACAGACCCAGGAGTTCCTCAGGATGCTCCAAAAAGACTTCCCCCGAGGCTCAGGAAACAGGTAAGAAGAAGAGCCCTTCAAACAAATGGCTGTGCAATCTCTTCTCAAAAACCTCCCACATTTCTGGTGGCAAGCGGTTCCCCTGATTAATTTGTTCTCAGTGTCAGGAAAGGAGGCCACCACAAATGAACCCCACCCCACACACCAAGTGGGATCTCAAAGCATGCTAAAAACTGGGGGACAGCTAAACACTTGTTAACGCAGGTGCCCTATCTGTCTGGCCCAGACAATGCACAAGCAAAAAATAAAAAAATAGTTGCAAACAGTTGAAAAACACTTCGCAGAGCAGTAGCAAAAACGAAACCAACCCCACAGGAAATGCCACCCTAACTCACTTCTCATGGTCTTTATCGTCCCCCTGAATTACAAACCCGTTTCCTTATTTTTTATATATATAACCTATTTTTCTTTCTTTCCTTCCAATCTTACTTTTTTTTCCCCTAAGCTTTTCCCACCTCGACTAGGTTTCATTTCCCCCAGAAAACAAATGCAGGAGGTGGAAGGCCCAGGTCCAGAGGGAAGGGCTATGTGAAATATTTTTCCACCCAAGGCTGCAAATTCAACCATGTTAAGAGAAAAAGCTAACTTTCCTTTGTCTATTTCTCTCCAGGTAAACTGGCTTCTTTTAGGAGACCGTCTCAGATCTTGGTTTAGCCGAAATAGGGCAGGCATTGTTGGTCTACCATCGGACAGTTTCAGACAACAGTTAAAATCTCTGTTACAGAACATCTAAAGAATAGACGTAGCCTTCCATTTAAAAATGACTGAAGGAATGTCAGCTGTTATGATAAGAGATACGATTACAGTGGCAAGCGTCCCAGCATTTTAAACAATACAATAAAAAGTTACAGCAGCTAAAGGATGTACCTATTTCCTGTGGCCATCTAAACATGCGCATTCAATTTTTAAAGTCACCTCTCTCTCTCTCATTTTCCAGTTTCTTCAACCTCTCTGGTGCATGAACCTTTATAGCGAAGGATTTTTTAAAAAAATAAAGTCTGAGAAAGAACTATCTACTGGTTTTGAACCAAGTCGAATCAAAGAAGGTGAAACCAGTGTAATTTCCTGTTGGAGTCATCACACCACCTAATTATTACAAGTAAGGCGAGCTTGCTAACTTCCCCTCCCTTCTTTTCTGACACCTCCCTTCAATTGTCAAAATTTAGCTTTCTTAAGTTAGGGAAACGGTCTGCTCTCTAGAGCAGCATTTCTGAATTTTGACAACTTTAAGCAGGGTGGACTTCAACTCCCAGCATTCCCCAGCCGGCCATGTTGAAATCCACCCTGCTTAAAGTTGTCAAACTCAGATTTCCATCATTAAAAAAAAAACTTTAAAAAGAAATAAATCTCTGGATTTGCAACAGGATCTCTTACTTGAAACAGGATTTTTGCATCTATACTCAACTGGTGGGGTCTTTGGTGTCTGAAGCAAAATGGGGGATTCTGGGAGTTGAAGTCCATACATCTTAAAATTACCAAGATTGGGAAACTCATGTCTAAGAACATTTTTAAAAAACTAAAAAAGAGATAGTCTGGGATTTGCAACAAGATCTCTTGAAGCAACATTTTTGCATCTGACAGATAACAAATAATCAGAGTTGGAAGAGACCTTGTAGGTCATCTACTCCAACCCCACCCACCCACCCAAGCGGAAGACCCTACACCATTTCTGACAGATGGCAGTCCAATATCTTCTTGAAAGTCTCAAGTGAATGGCGCTCCCACAACTTCTGAGGGCAACTTCTGTTCCATGGGTTGATTGTTCTCAGTGTCATAAAGTTCCTCCTTATTTCCAGGTTGAATCTCTCCTTGTTCAGTTTCCATCCATTGTTCCTTGTCTGGCCTTCGGGTGCCTTGGAAAATAGCTTGACCCCCTTCCTCCTCTCTGTGGCAGCCCCTCAGATATTGTAAGGCTGCTCTCCTGTCTCCCCTGGTCCTTCTCTTCCCTAGTCTAGCCAGGCCCAGTTCCTGCAACCGTTCGTCGTATGTTTTATCTTCTAGTCCCCTCATCATCCTGGTTGCTCTTCTCTGTACTTTTTCTAGAGTCTCAACATCTGTTTTGTAATAGGGTGAACAAAACTGGATGCAGTGGCTCTAGGTTTGGTCTTACTAAGGCTTTATAGAGTGGTATTAGGACCTCCCTTGATCTTGATTCTACCTCAGGTGAGCCTTGGGTTCTATGCAAAATTCTGGGAGTTGAACACCTTAAAAGTTACCACGATTGGAAAATTCAAGCCTAGAAAAAATTTTTTTTTAAAAAAAAAGAAACAGATCTCTGGATTTATAACTGCGATCTCTTCACTTGGAATCACATTGCTGCATCTCTGCTCAACTGGTGGGCCTTGGGGAGGGGGGGGATCCTATACAAAATGGGGAATTCTGGGAGTTGAAGTCCCATGCCTTGCTAAAGTCTAAGGCAGCGGTGTCCAACCTTGGCAACTTTAAGACTTGTGGACTTCAACTCCCAGAATTCCTGGGAGGAATTCTGGGAGTTGAAGTCCACAAGTCTTAAAGTTGCCAAGGTTGGACACCCCTGGTCTAAGGTCTTGCTAACATCGCCATAGAGGGCCAAAACAAACTGTCTTTAAAAAGAAGCAGACTAATTCTGCAAATGTGGTCATCCTGTCCTGTAGCCAAGAAGCACACAACACAAAGATTGGCTAATCATGATGGAGATTAAATGGGGGGTGGGTGAGAGAAGGGGGGGAGGGGGTTATGGTCTGCTGGTAGGAAACATATGGCATGGCCTCACGGCATTAAGGGGGAGAGGATATGGCAGAAAGCAGGAAAATAGAAGGAGAGGGGGAGAGAGAGAGAGAGAGAGAGAGAAAGAGAGAGAAAGAGAGAGAAAGAGAGAGAAAGAGAGAGAGAGAGAGAAGTTTGGTCTTCCCTGCTCCTCCCCCCCCCCCCCCCCCCCCCCAAAACCCCACACATCTCTTGGCTTGCACCCTGTCACTGACCTCACCAGCTGAAGAAGAGGCTTGTTCGGCCTCCCTGGGTAGAAAAATGTTTGGCACACAAAGGTTTGTCCCGGGACAGTCAGAGGGTTGAAAAAAATGGGAGGAGAATTTGTCCTTGGCCATGGGGTGGAGAGATGGGGGAACACAGATAATGCTGTTGTGCAGCTCAGAGTCACACCTTGAACTGGGAAATGGGTGGCAAATAAATACGATAATAACGAAGAAAAACCAGAGCAAAGGAAAAGTAGTCCCAACAGTAATTCGTAAGACGCTTTGGGGGTAGTCCCAAAACATCTGGAGCACCCCTCGGACACTATCGGCATTGACAAAACCACCATCAGTCAATTGCAAATGGCAGCTGGATGCAGAAAGCTGACATCCTTCTACTCTGACTTTAAACACCATCGAACAGCCAAATCTGCCCATCCCAGGTCCTTGGAAAAGACTCGATGGATGAAAATGGCCAAACTATAATAAATAACAGTAATAGCACTTTTGGACAACCCAGGAGGGCCATTTTGGGCTCTAAGGGGGCCTGTATGTCTGATGTATCCGCTTCAAAGCATCTAGTTTTTGTTCTAGCTACTACTTAGTTAAAACATTCGTATAAACATCCTGAAACAACTGCGAACAGCTTGCAACCCGGGCAAGAATATGAAGGAACAACAACAACAACAACAAAAAACCACAGCACTGAAATGAAAAGAGAGAGAGAAATCTCTGTTCCTGGGAAATGGGCTGTATAAAGACAGCGATAGGCGGCTTGTTCTGGGATTAGGAGGAGGTGCAATAAACCTAAATACATGAACAGCTACTGCATGAGGTAAGGGATACCACCAGGCGCAAAGATAAAACTTTAACCATGTGGGAGGGACTGTTTTGACTCTAATCCCAGGCCTGAGTTAGCTACACAACCCTTTACAAAGTCTGCACCACTATTACTCTTAACCTTCTCATCACTTATCTCCCCTCCCCTCCCACTTGTGACTGTATGACTGTAACTTTGTCGCTTGTATCCTTACAGTTTATATTGACTGTTTCCTAGTATGATTCGATTGCTTATTGTACCCTATGACTGTTATTAAGTGTTGTATCTTATGATTCTTGACTCTTGACAAATGTATCTTTTCTTTTATGTACATTGAGAGCATTTGCACCAAGACATATTCCTTTGTGTGTCCAAGGAATTATGTCACACTTGGCCAATAAAGAATTCTCTTCTCTTCTCTTCTTTCTATTTTCTATTCTATTCTAGTTTTATTTCTATTCTATTCTATTCTGCATTCTATTCTATTCTTTCTATTTTCTATTCTATTCTGCATACTACTTTATTCTATTTTCTATTCTAATTCTATTTTCTTTTCTATTCTAATTGGGGTAACTGCCGGAATACTGACACCTAGTATGATTTGATTGCTTATTGTACCCTATGACTATTACTAAGGTGTTGTACCTGATGCTCCTTCACTCTTGACGAATGTATCTTTTCTTTTATGTACACTGAGAGCATTTGCACCAAGACAAATTCCTTGTGTGTCCAATCACACTTGGCCAATAAAGAATTCTATCTATCTATCTATCTATCTATCTATCTATCTATCTATCTATCTATCTATCTATCTATCTATCTAATGCCCCAGACATCAGAACAGAACAGTAGGTAGCCTTTGATTTACGACCACAGCCGAGCACCAGTCAGTTGTGAAGTGAGTTTCACAACTTTTTTTCCTTGCTCCATCGTTAAGCGAAGCACTGCAGCTGTTAAGCTAGCAACATGGTTCTTAAGTGAATCTGGCTTCCCCATTGATTTGGGCTGTTGGGCGGTCGCAAAAGGAGACCACATGGCCCAGAGGCACTGCAGCCGTCATAAATACGAGTCAGTTGTCGGGCATCTGAATTTTGATCACACGACCACAGGGGTATGCAATGGTTGTTAAGTCTGAAAAAATGGTCATAAGCCAATTTTTTTTCAGTACTGTTGTCACTAAAGAAACTGTTGTAAGTTGAGGTCTACCCATAATAGAGTTGGAAGGGACCTTGGAGGTCTTCTAGTCTGACCCCCCTGCTAAAGCAGGAAATCCTATACTAGGGGACTCCAACCTTAGTTGCTAAGGTTGGAGACCCCTGCCCTATTCCATTCCAGCCAAATTCCAGTCCAATTCCTTCTTTAAAAGTTGCAGTGTTGGAGCAGCCACAACTTCTAGTGGCAAGGAGTTCCACTGGTTCGTTGTTCTGACTGTCAGGAAATTTCTCCTTAGAAATGTCTTCTGACAATAGAGTAACAATTAATAAAGATGACAAATTGCTCGGGAGAGAAAAACCACCGAAGAAATTTCATTTATAATTGGAAGTCCTCTGTGGGTTTTTTTAAAATTTTTTGCAGGAGATGGAGAAACATCCAATTTTGACATGTGGATGTGATGACTGTTGAAATTTAACCAGGACACCAAAAAAAAAAAAAAAAAGAACTTTTCTTTTAATTTCCCCTTTTTCTTTTTTTTTTGGGGGGGGGGGGGGGGGAGAAATGGACGTTAGACTCTTAAAGAGTCTAATGAAAATGTTCCCTAGTACGTGATTCAAAGAAGTCAGAAGTTATTGTACCTAGTTTTGTTTTTCTTTCTTTTTCTTTGTACCTTTTTGCACTTTGATCTCTGGTGTGTGTTTTTTTCCACTCTTTATCTTTTCTCTTGTTAGTTTATGTTGTTGTTTTTAATGTGTACGCTTTGCAAAATGTAATAAAATCACTTGATTTTTTAAAAAACAACAAGAAGAAGAAATGACCTTTTCCAAGCATATCCTAGTCTAGACATAGCTCCTTCTCTATCCAAAGCTTTTAACCCAAATCTGGAAAAATAAAGAGAGTATTCATGAATGCTAACTATTCAAAGCTTTATTCTAGCTTTATTCCATACTTCTTCAAGCTGGTGCCCACAAAGACCTCTTCCTCTCTTTCTCTCGTCAATCCATAGAGGCCTGCTAGCTAGAATATCTCCAAAGCAAATCTGCATTTCTTTAAAGATTCTATTATTACTCAAAGATGCAAAGCAAAGCAAAATATTCTTTTTTACAGTAAAGTTGATTACTGCCCCCCCACACACACACACAAACACAATTGTCATATTTGCACAGGACTGAACTCATATTTATTATTATTAATCATATTAATAATTAATATTATTATTAACTCCTTATAAAATGCATTAGTGCATTTTATATTCTCATCCTCTCCTTGCCTACAGCAGCCCTCAATTTAACAACCATTCGTTGAGGGACCGTTTTTGAGTTACAACGGCACAGGAAAAGCGACTTACGGCCATTTTTCACGCTTACAACGGTGGCTCTGGTCACGTGATTAAAATTTAGACCACTTGGCAACTGGTTCCTATTTATGACGGTTGCATTGTCCCTGGGGGTCATGCGATCCCCTTTTGCGACCTTCTGGCAAGCAAAGTCAATGGGGAAGCCCGATTCATTTAGTGACCGGGTTCCTAAATTAAGAACTGCAGCGATTCACGTCACAAACGGGGGGCAAAACATTTAGCAACAAAAATGTATGGCTCAATTTTGGTGGCAAGCTGAGGATTACCAGTATATTTGGATTCTGGAATTCACCTTGCCATTGTGTCTTTTAGGAATAGACCAGGAGTTGTATATTTTTAAACAAACAAACACTCAGTGGTGGAAAGGAATCAGGATATCATCATCATCATCATAAATAATACATTTCTATTTCTATTATACACAAAAAATGACAGCGTACACACCCAGCAT
>NW_020716766.1:1443428-1470350 GCF_900518725.1 Notechis scutatus
AACTTTAAGACTTGTGGACTTCAACTCCCAGAATTCCTCAGCCAGCAAAGCTGGCTGAGGAATTCTCGGAGTTGAAGTCCACAAGTCTTAAAGTTGCCAAGGTTGGACACCCCTGGTTTAGTATGACTCTTAACATGGTTTAACTTCTGCAAAGGAGGGAGGAGGGCCTGGGAAATGGGAGGAGGCACAAATTCCTGCAGGGAGAGATGTGCTGCTAAGCTGGAGCAGAAAAAGGTGCTTCACACAGGTGTGGGTGTGCTCCTCCTGTACCACAGCTGAGCCCTAAATAAATACGCTCAGCGGGCTAGGATCATCATCTTCGTTTAATGACCCCCATCTTCCCTTGCAGGGTGGAGGCTGGGCAACCGGATGGAGCTAGCTGAGTGTTTACTGGCCAGATGCCTTTCCTGTTGCCAGTGCGGAGTTATATTCAACAGATCTATTCTCATCGTGCCCAGAGAAATACCTGCCTCTACCTGGGATCGAACTCACAGCCTCCTGATAGTGAGGTGAGAGTGCCATCTCTGGGCCACTGCACCAACTCGCTCAGCAGGCAAGGATGATGGTATGGAAATATATACAGGTAGTCCTCGACTTAACGACCAGAATTGACCCCAAAATGTATCTTGCTAAGCGAGATCTTGGTTTAGTGAATTTTGCCTCTTTTTACGACTTCTTTGCTGCAGTTGTTAAGTCAAATCACTACAGCTGTTAAGTTAGTAAGTACAGTTGTTAAGTGAATCAATGGCTTCCCCATTGACTTTGCGTGTCTGGAGGTTGCAAAAGGGGATTGCGTGCGCCCGGGATAATGCAACCGTCATAAATATGAGCTAGTTGCCAAGCGTCTGAATGTTGATCACATTGGTTGTAAGTGTGACATGTTTGATCATGTGATGCAAAGGTTGTAAGTGTGAAAAAACAATCATAAGTCGCTTTTTTTCCGTGCCGTTGTAACGTTGAACAGTCACTAAATGAACTATGATAAATCAAGGACTAACTAACTCTGAAGCTGTTCCAGAAGGACATGGAGGTGACCTTAGCTTCACACTACATTGTTCTGACCAAGGCTTCCAAGACCGTAATTATGTACACGTTTATTTTACAAACAAGTCTTATTCCATTGCAACGCTGGGAATTATTTTCATTCCCAACCGGTAATGAATCTCAAACAGTCCCTCGAGATAAGCACCCACCTTTCTTTCCTGTGTAGTGCTTCCAATAACAGACGTGTCAAATGAACTAGAAAGAAAACCAACTGAAGTACAAAAGAGCTTCAAGAATGAATCTGAACCGAACGAATGACTTTGCTTCCTGCAAAGGTTTCCTCATCTTGGCCTGTCCTTTATACCTGATGGGAGGGGCAATCACCTCCCAGCCTTACTCCCGAGTCACCCCTTTTGTTTCAGCTGCTCTCGCCTTCTAGCAGCTCTGTGCATACACACACACTGGGAACAGGCTCCCCTTATTCCTCTGCCTCGCTGCTGCCAGACTCCGGAGGCTCCGGAGTCAGCACCCCACTCCCAGATGGTCCTGGCCCCGTTTCTGCATCAGACGCAGGACCCTCATCCAAGTCCTCTCCAGACTCCCGGACTGGTCCCCGTTCTTCCACACTGTCCGATTCTGCTGCCATCTGCACAGGCTGCCGGCAAACCACAACACACATCCCAACTGGAGCCACAAGGAAGGAAGGGTTTGTGTTAAGCTTCAACAAACAGCACTCTGTTGATACTTAACTTCAAGCACCAAGGGTTAAAAATGGCCATTGCTGATCAAATCTGGAGCCGCCTTTCCAGACTTAAGGCTTCCAGCCAGGAATGGGTTGAGTGCCGCCGTTTGCAATAGAGCTGCCTAGATAAGGGAAAGGAGGAAGAATGCAAGTTGAATGCTTTTGTCAAGCTTATGTAAAGGTGCCTTTTAAACGGACATTGCTCGAATTTGGCCCCGTGAAAACACGGGGACTTCAACTCCCGGAATTCCCCAGCCAGCCTTGCTTGGTGAGGAATTCTGGGAGTTGAAGTCCACGCATCTTCACGTCACCAGATTTGAGAAAGGCTGCTCTAAATTATAGGAATACTAGTTTCACGGTGTGTCTTATATGTATAATCTGTACACATTGCTGTAAGAAAAGCACACACAAAAGCTATTTTCCAAAGCACCCGAAGGCCAGACAAGGAATAATGGATGGAAACTGAACAAGGAGAGATTCAACCTGGAAATAAGGAGGAATTTTCTGACAGTGAGAACTATCAACCAATGGAACAGAAGTTGCCTTCAGAAGTTGTGGGAGCTTCATCCCTGGAGACTTTCAAGAAGAGATTGGGCTGCCATTTGTCAGAAATGGTGTAGGGTCTCCTGCTTGGGTAGGAGGTTGGACTAGATGACCTACAAGGTCCCTTCCAACTCTGTTAATATATTAAATATATAATTAATAGTTATATAGTTATATGAAATATAAATATAAAATTTAATATATAATATTAAAGAGCCACGGTGGCACAGTGGTTAGAGTGCAGTACTCCAGGCTACTTCTGCTGCCTGCCGGCTGCCTGCAATTTGGCAGTTCGAATCTCACCAGGCTCAAGGTTGACTCAGCCTTCCCTCCTTCCGAGGTTGGTCAAATGAAGGCCCAGATTGTTGGGGGTAAGAGGCTGACTCTGTAAAGCACTTAGAGAGGGCTTGAAAAGCACTATAAAGCAGCATATAAGTCTAAGTGCTTATTGCTAAATCAAAGTAACTCTGGCACATTTGGATTGCTTTTGCACCTATTTCCTGATACAATTTGAATTAAGGTTGAGAGGAAAACCTTAATTCCTCAGAAGGTCTGTAATAATAGGTGGAATTCATCGACTTTAGAAGGAATCGCGAGAGCCCGTTTGCTAGCGGTTCAGGCACCAAGCTAGAAAGCAAGAGGCCGCGAGTTCAAGGCCTGCCTTAGCCATGAAAATCAGCTGGATGACTTTGGGCCAATCCCCAGGAGAACTACCTATAGTTTGCCAATAAAGTAAACATTCATCCCTCTCTCTCCTATCTGGGTGCAGGTGGCCCACAGCGGGAAAAGTTCTACCTTGAGGCTGTTCCTCAGTGCCAGGTGGGCAAGCTGCCACCCTATCTTTGAATAAACAAATATCGGCCTGATGACCTTTATGGTTCTTGTTGCGTATCTTTGTTCCTGCCAGACATTTGACTTCCCTCCAAGAGAGCGGCGATAAAGCCACGTTCCCAGGCCTTCAGCCTGCCCTTGGATGATGTGGGAAGGAGAAAGAAAGCGAGTAAGAAGGAAAGCAGGACAGGTAGTCCTTGACTTTACAACCAGGAGTCCCCACGTGGCCTGTTTGGGATGCAGATAAGTGCAGGGCCTGCATGGAGGCTCGGGGAGGGTGAAAATGTTCGGGAAGGCCAGAAATGGGCCCGTTTCCGGCTTCCTAACAGCTTCCGGAGCCCAGGGAGGCCATTTTCGCCTTCCCGGAGGCTCGAGGGAAGCCTCTGGAGCCCGGGGAGAGCAAAAATGCCCCCCCCCCCATCACCGTGGTGCAGAAGGCCAACTAGGCCACGCCCACCCAGCAGAGAACCCATTGCTGACATTTTTGGAAGCCCACCCCTCCGCTTACACCAGTTCACTTAGTGAGCGAAGTTACAACAGCACTGAAAAAAAGGGGACTTAGGACCGTTGTTCACACTTTAAGACCGTTGCAGCATCCATCCCCAGGGTCGCGTGATCAAAATTCAGACACTTGGCAAAAGGTCTCCTGTTTATGACTCCTTTCGTGACCTTCTGGTCAAGCAAAAAAGTCAAGGGAGGAAGCCCAGATTCACTCTCACAACTGTGTTATCCTTCTGGGTTCGGTTCCAGGTAGGGTGAAAAAGACACTGGAAACATGGAGGCTGTTTGGAAAGATGGGCTTAATGGTGGACAGGACCACATGCCTTGGAGCTCTTGGGCGAAGAAAAAGGGGAGGAGATGCTCAGAGTCCCTGGGTTTTATGCCCTCTCTGGGCTTTTGAACTTCCTGGGGCACAGGAAGAGTATCCCGATTGGTTGCTGCCAGAGGTCAAAGCTGGCTTTGTAGGTTGTCTGTGTGCTGTGTTTGGTTGAATCTCGCTGGGTGATGCAATGAAGGGCAATGGAATGGCTCTGCCTGAAGGAGGTAGATCTTTGTTATGTAGAATAGACCGACCCAGGCCTTAATGGCTCATTAACAAAGGTGTGGGGTGAGTTTCTACCTCCCTTTTAAAGGGAAGTATTCTGCCCTTTTAATATTCCCTAAAATATTTCATTTTTTTTCTAGGAGAGGGGTGGATTTTAACTTCCTACACAAATTGAACAGCTGCGGAGATTCCCTCAAGGACCGTGGCAAGGTAGGTTGTAAAGCAGAGCAGAATGCCCTTAAGCCATGTCTCGCTTAGCAACAGAAATGTTGGGTAAATCCAGGACGCTCTGTAATTGAACAGCAATGTTGCTAAAGCCTCCTTCCTCCTGGAGTGGAGATGAATTAAGGTTGAGAGGTGAAGAGCATGCAGAAGTAGCAGAAAACATAGACTGCCGGAGCAAAAAAAAAAAAGGTTTTGCCAGGGCTTGGTTCCACATTTATAAGCAAATGAATTTTTTTGCAGAATATACTTTAAATATAGTACGGCAGGTAGTAGTAGCAATAGTGACCTCTGCTGGTGAAATATAGACATGAACTTTCCAAAATTATTTGTGCTTGACTGGACGGAACTCTTGAACTTTGATTTCCAAGGAAATGTATTTTAACAGAAGAGGGAGGGGCCCTAAAAGGCAAGAGAAAGAGGGAAGGAGGGAGAGAGAGAAAGAGAGAGAGGGAGAGAGAGGGAGGGGGGAGAGGGAGGGAGAGAGAGAGAGACAGAGAGAAAGAGGGAGGGAGGGGGAGAGAGAAAGAGACAGAGTGAGAGACGGGGGGGGGGAGAGAGGGAGAGAGGGAGAGAGACAGAGAAAGAGGGAGGGGGGAGAGAGAAAGACAGAGAGACAGAGGGGGAGGGAGGGAGAGAGAGACAGAGGGAGAGAGAGAGAAAAGGGGAGAGAGAGAGAAAGAGGGAGATAGTGGGAGAGAGAACGAGACAGAGGGAGAGACGGGGAGAGTGGGAGGGAGAGGGAGGGAGGGGGAGAGAGAGAGACCCATGGGAAGCAACTCCAGCTATCTCAATCAAAAGTTGCATTCAAAACTCAGGTTAAAGTTTGGTGTAACCTATTTTACACCATCCTTCGAGGTTCCCCAACCTCCTGACGGAGATACTCTATACCTGTGCTTCTTGACTTTGGCAACTTTAAGATGTGTGGACTTCAACTCCCAGAATTCTCCAGCCAGCCTGTTGCCGGGGGAGGGGGGGATTTTGGGATTTGAAGTCCACACATCTTAAAGTTGCCAAGGTTAAGAAACACTGCTTGCCTTCAGAAGTTGCGGGAGCTCCAAACACTGGAAGTTTTAAAAAAGAGATTGGACAACCATTTGTCTGAAATAATATAGGGTTTCCTGCTTGAACGGGGTTGGACTAGAAGACCTCCAAGGTCCCTTCCAACTCTGTTATTTTGCTCTATCTACTTGGGTTGGGAGTATCGTTCCCAGAATTCCCAGCATGCTGACTGAGGATTCTGGGAGACGAGTCTCAACATTTTGGATTTAGAACTGCATTTTACTCTCTAGTACTTTTTTGATTTTTAGCAGATTTAAGAGGGCTGGAATTCTGGGAGTCAAAGTCCACCCATCTTCAAACTACCAAGTGTGAAAAAAAACATTGTTTGTTCTAGTCTAACCAATATCAATTGTGGGATGCTAGTGAAGTGAAAACCCCGGCTCCCCCTTGGCACACTCCATTGGGAAATCAGTGAGATATTGGAGGAAGAACCAACCGGAACCATCTTCGGCCATTTCTGCTTGGCAGGTCAATGTCTTTTGCCAGCTTTTCTGCCATGACGTCCTTCTGATAACTCTGATTTCTTCTTCTTCTTCTTCTTCTTCTTCTTCTTCTTCTTCTTCTTCTTCTTCTTCTTCTTCTTCCATATCCGTCATTGGACATTGGCGATCATGTTGATGATCCTATTTTTATCAACAGCCACACGAAAAAGTGCTGCTGAGTTTTGTCCAAAACCAGCCCCTTTGATTTTGAAGCCACAATATTCTTCTGCTGTCTGGACCTCATTTGCCTTCCATCTTTCCCTGGAGGATTAACTGAAGGATGCCGTATTTTTCTGGGCGTCGCATCCTATGTCCAAAATATTCTAACTTCCGCTTTTTTTATGATTTTGATGATTTCCCTTGGCTTTCCCAGGCGGCTGATCCCATCCTTGTTTCTGATTTTGTCAATCCAACTTATATGTAACAGCTGCCTATATTTCAAATGCTTAGTTTTGTCTTAAGGTAAAGGAAAAAGTTCCCCTCGCACATCCGTGCTAGTCGTTTCCAGCTCTAGAGGAAGCTGGTGCTCATCTGCGTTACAAAGCTGAAGAGCCAGCGTTGTCCGAAGGTGTCTCTGTGGTCATGTGGCCAGCATGACTAAACGCCTTCAAAGGTGCACGGCGGTCCCTATTTTTCTACTTGCATTTTTACATGCTTTTGATCTGCTAGGTTGGCAGAAGCTGGGACAAGTAACAGGAGCTCACTCTGTTATGCGGCGCTAGGGATTCGAACCGCCGAACTGCCGACTTTTCTGATCAACAAGCTCAGCGTCCTAGCCACTGAGCCTCCGCGTCCCTAACTAAGTTTTGTCTTAGTATCTGATAATTCTGGTTTTGTCTGAGTACTTGTGAACCAGATCCTTGTTCTTCAACCCGCTAAGCCCAATCATGGTTTTTGGTTTAGTAGGCATGAACCAAATCCTCGTTTCAAGTTGCAAGAGTCCTCTTCCGTGACTGGTTTAACTCGGGAAGGATCAGGGTAGAATTTGATCCTTTGTGCATATGTTTGCTAATTCTGCCCCTTCCTGACCTTACATGCAAAACAGCAGGTCTTACGGTAATTCCTGCTCAATTTGGCTGGTTTGGAGTGGGAGGAGGCTCATTTGATATGGTTGGTTAAATGATCCAGTTTTCTAGCGTGTACAGAGTTTGCATTATTTTAATCAGCGATGTAAAGGAAATGTATGACTTGCCATAAAAGAAATGGGGGGGAAAAGGAACATCGTCCTGCCACTTCAAATACACATGAACAGCTTAGCCAATCCTGCAAACTGTGCCAGGCTATTTAAAAAACACACACACACAAAAAGCAATCCGTAAGAGCATCTTAAAATGGGATTTTCTGCAAAGATTGGGAAATAAATTAAAACAAGCAGAACCTTGATTAATTGGTTTTTAAATGGTTAGCGTTGCTTTACCTATGCATCTCCTCAATTCAATAGAAAGACTTCATTCAAATGACCTCTTAATCAGATCACCGAAAACTAATTTATTCTCTAGATTCACACAATATTTGGGTTAGATTGGTAGCATGAAACCCCACCCAAAAACCCTAAGGAAATTTAAAATGAATCGAGTTTATTGTACGAACAACACGCTCTGTAGTAAAGTATGTTGTGTAAAGTAACATAGCCCCATATTCCTCTTTTCCCCATTTTTGGTATCTCTATTTTGTTCCTATTTTGCTATTAGGAAAATGTCCTTAAACAATATTAGAATAATTATTTTGGCTACAATCGTTGGTTATATGATTGTATGTTAAAAAAATGTTGTTGATAACAATATTGTTTCTAAGTAGAACAAAGTAAACAAATTTATACAGCAGCCAAACTTATACACAGTGACTCCAGGCAGCTTACGACATTAAAAATCCACAACATAAACTCCACACTAACACCACCAACTATGGCATCAGAAATACAATCAGATCAGGCACTTTTGTTCTGACCAAGGCTTTCTAAGACATTAACAAACACACATTAGTCCCAAAAACCTTTTGTTTTATTTCAACAGCTGTGAATTATAGACATTCACAGCCCGTAATGAGTCTCAAACAGTTTGTAAATAGTCCCACAGAAGTCTGCCAAAGTCCTTCGGGATAAGTCTGATAAGCACGCACCTTTATCTTTCTTGAAATGCTGCCAATGACTAAATTGCCAATTAGTTATACAAGGACAAATGGAGCACAAATTCAACACGGAGCTTCAGATTTCAAACTGTCCAGTACTAACAAAGTTGCTTCCTGCAAAGGTTCCTGTCCCTTTGCTCCTCCTTTATGTCTTATGGGAGGGCCAATCACCTCCAAGCCTTACTGCTGAGTTGCCCCTTTGGTCTTAATTGTTCTTGCCTTCTGGCAGCTCTGCACAAGCGCACATGGGAATAGGCTCCCCCCGTTCCTCTGCCTTGCTGCTGTCAAATTCTGGAGGCTCCGAATTCAGCACATAACTCCCAGATGGCCCTGGCCCCATCTCTGTATTGGATGCAGAACCTTCGTTCGAGTCCTCCCCAGACTCCCAGACTGGGCCATGTTCCTCCCCGCTGTCCAACTCTGCTGCCATGTCTGCAGGCTGCTGGCGGATCACAACAACTTTGGGTCCCTGGGCCCATTGACAAAATCAGGCCATTAAGGCCTTGGGGAAAAGCAACTAAGTGGGGGCCAATCTTATCTCTCAGGGGATGTTCTAAAGGGAGGAAGCCACCCCAGAAAAGTCCCTTCTCCTATAAGAAATATTCCCCATAAGATATGATAAAGATATGACAGTCTTCTCTGTTATGATATGATATGATGCCCACAAGTTGGAACAGAACTTCTTAGAACTTATGATAACTTTATTGTCACTTTGAAGGTACACTAATTGGTATATATTAAAATGAAATTTTGTTGCGTGCAGCTCGCAAAGGGTTACCACCTCCAATATGCACTACATCAACATGATGAAATGATTAAATACCGTGTTTCCCCCAAAATAAGACCCAGTCTTATTTTTTTTTTGCCACCAAAAAAAGCACCAGGTCTTATTTTTAGGGGACATCATCCACTGACTAACCTCACTTGCGTGCGTCGCTCCCAGCTTCCTTTTTGCTGTCAGGGGCCTTCAGGAACTTCTTCTTCTGCAGCCGGCAAGGCTTTTCTGAAGGCCTCTGCAGGCAATAACAGAGCTACGGATCGATTTGGAGCTTTCTTATCAGCTGCAGAGGCCTTCGGGAAAGCCTTGCCAGCCTTGCTGGCTGCAGAAGAAATGGGCCGGCAAGGCAGGTGTCGGGGTGCGCGAGGCCTGGTTACAACTGACCAAAGGTAAGTAGTACGGCAGCTCCACCCCTCCATCCCCATCTAGCTTAATTTTTACCCGTCGACTCTAGAGTGGGCGGGATCTTAATTAGGGCTTATTTTGTGGGGTAGGGCTTATATTGGGCGCACGTGTAAAAATCAAGCTAGGACTTACTTTCAGGGTAGGTCATATTTTTGGGGAAACGGTAAAAAAAGTCTATAACACTGAGAAAGGTAGAAGGAAAATAAAAATAAAATGGAACGACTAATAGCAAGCTATACATACTTTTTGGGGAAACGGGGTAAATAAATACAAAGTTATGCATATACCCACATATGTTATATAACACAGAGAAACAACAGTCTAGTCTGGAGGTATGCATGCACATAGCGAGAAAAACATGCCAAGCAGAAGGAACCCCTCTTGTCAATTAAGACATTTCATTAACAAGCCAGCCAACTGACTCCAGTAGCTCCAACCACTGGAAACCCTATAAGCATAAGAGAAAATAATTGAATTATTTTCTCCTTTGGCGCAAGGCTTGTTAGACAGTGGGCCATTCTGATGGTCTCAAGTATCTTCTAAGATTGTACTCTGGCAATCTGGCAGAAAATCATGATCTCCACCTTGCTCAGTTGCAATATCACAGTGTTCCTGTTATATCAGATGCTCTTCCCCAAAGTGGAGAGCCATTGCTTCGACACAAAAGAAACTCTTCAGATCCACAAGATTCCAAGTCCTTTGCTCTTCCAAGAAGACTCAACGTCAAATCTCGTTCATTCCATCCACCCTTCCAGGTTCCCAAATGTTCCCGAATTCACTGTAGGTAGTCATTGATTTACAACCAGATTGGATCCCAGAATGTCTGTTGCTAAGCACAATGGTTGTTAAGTCCAATGTAACAACATTTTTGCCTCAGTTGTTAAGTAAATCACCCATTGTTAAGTGAATCACACTATTGTTAAGCAAATCTGGCTCTCTCCACCCCCTCCCCCCGTTGGGCTTTGTTTGTCAGAAGCTGGGAAGATCGCAAATGATGATCACATGACCCTGGGATGCTTCAACCATCATAAATCCATGCTGGTTACCTGAACTTTGATCATGTGGCCTTGGGAATGCTGCAATGGTCATAAGTGCAAGGACTTTTTTCGGTGGCATGGTAACTTCAAACAATCACTAAACGAATGGTTGTAGATCAACATCTACCTGTATGTTCCCATCTGGCAGGCTGGTAACAGCTGGCAGAGAACTTTGTAAATAGACATTCTTGCTTTTAGCTGTGAAATGTCCTAAGGACAAACTTCTGTCTGTCCTGTCATGCCCCTGTCGGAGTCTGAATCAGAGGAGGAAGACGAACAGCTGACAGGGAGCGGGAGTGAGGCTCCGTTGACTGTGGTGGAAACTGGGGAAAGGCAAAGTCCAGCTGGGCAGAGCAGGGGAGAGGTAGAGCAAGGGAGAGGGAGTTCAGAGGAAGACCCAGGCCCATCCCCTCTTCATCCTAGGGCACACAGGGAGGAACGGAGAAGAGAGCAACACAGGTTGTGTGGCTTACGGGGGAGGAAAGGGCCCTGATTCCCTTCATTAGGGACACCTGGGAAGAGAGATGCAAGCTGAGTGTGGCATCTGCTGGGAACAAACATGAGTTTTTCTTGTGTTCAATTTGGTTATCTGCCTTACTGGCATCCTCCCAACTGGGTTGAATTACGGCCGTTCCTTCACGTCTGGAATTCCTTCTCCTGCCCTGCCGGACTAATAACCTCATCTTGCCTTGATTGGACTTTAAGTTACAGTTTTTGTTGACCACGTTTTGGACTCGATTCTCTGCAGCCAAAGGCTGTTCCTGGGAGAGTTTTTCTCCAGCCCAGAAGGTAACCAGGACATTGGGGGCAAAGTTGGAGCTAATAAAGGGACTCCTACTGATTATCTGAGTGGGTTGCCTTTGTGCCACGCCCCGGGTCATCACATGTTCCTTCTGCAGAAGCCGAAGACAGTCAACCTGACCTCAAATTGAAGCTTCAGTGCATCAGAAACAAAAACCAAAAACAGGCCAACTTCTCTGGGTGGAGCAAGGGAGCACCCAGGCGCATCGCCTGAAATCTACTTGAAACAGGAAAAGGGGAAAAAATGCACAACTAAAACAAGCGTGAAGTCCAACAGTGACTGCGGCATAGATGCTGCGGACAATTGTCTCTCTGGGATAGTTTAACAGGATGGATGTTGGCCGACAGCATCTGTGGTCTCTGCTTCTCCTGGCAGCCCTTTCAGGTAAGTCTGAGCGGCTGTAACTTAAGGACTGGTGGCTGTGAAAACATGGGTAGCAAAGTCTAAGGAGTTAAAACCCTTTCTTCATGATTTCCACAGAAAGCGGCTTGTTTTGTATTCACTTGTCTTTAAAGGCCGAGGAGCCATGGGGATGGTAGTAAACAGGTTGAGCAACTATACTCTAGGTCAGGGGGTCTCCAACCTTGGCAACTTTAAGGCTTGTGGACTTCAACTCCCAGAATTCCTTCCTACAGAACAGGGGTCTCCAACCTTGGCAAAGCAGGCTGAGGAATTCTGGAAGTTGAAGTCCACAAGTCTTAAAGTTGCCAAGGTTGGACACCCCGGACCTAGAGCATAGATAGTTGCAGTTGCCCAACCTGTTTACCACCATCCCTATGGCTCTAGATCAGGGGTGTCAAACTCAATTTTATTAAGGGACACTTCAGGGTTGTGTTTGACCTCAGGAGGGCCAGGATAGGCCTGGCCAGGGTGGGCCTGGCCAGCTTGATATCCCTCATGTCGGGGGTGCCCAAGCGCTCTGCCAAGGAAAACAGGCTCCCGAGCTCCGTTTTCAGCTGTTACCGCCTCCTGCCAACCCTCTACCAGCGAAAACAGAGCTCCGTTTTGGCTGGCAGAAGCACCGCAGGCTGGTCCTTTTGTTGTTTGCAGGGCGACCCCGTAGGCCAGATCTAAATGCCCCGTGGACTGGATCTGGCCCCAGTTTGACTGCCCTGCTCTAGGTTCAAAGACGAAACCCAGAAGTTCATCGGTTTTATAAATGGGAGAAGCTTGGGAGGGGTGTGTGTGGGGGTAGGCTGTTGTGACCTTGATTCCCGATGGTGACATGGATGAGTCTCTGCTGGTTTTCTTGGGTTGGCCGTTATTTCCTTCTTGAGAAAGAGATTAGCCGAAAGACTCCCAAGCCTAACTAAGACAGGATTAGAAATCAGGTTTTCCATGCGCCAGCCTTTTCACCCCTGCACTTTCTTGATGGTCGGCTAGGAAGTGTGAATTTGGAACAGGCATTCCAAGAAGATTCAGGACAGACCAATTTTAACTGGCAGGGCTGCAAGCCTTGTTCTGATAGGGAATGAAAGAGAAAAAGTTGGAAGGGGGGAAAAAAGGACATTTCCTATAATTAGCAGAACAGAGTTGGAAGGGACCTTGGAGGTCTTCTAGTCCCCCCCACCCCCCGGTCAAGCAGGAGACCCTATACAATTCCAGACAAATAGTTGACAATCTCTTCTTTAAAAACTTAAGTATTGGAGCATCCACAACTTCTGGAGGCGAACTGTTCCACTGGTTCATTGTTTTCACTGTTAGGAAATGTCTCCTTAGTTCTGGATTGATTCTCTCCTTGATTAGTTTCCATCCATTGCTTCTTGTCTTGCTTTCTGGTGCTTTGGAGAATAGCTTGACTCCCTCTTCTTTGGGGCAGCCCCTGAGATATTGGAAGACTGCTATCATGTCACTTCTAGTCCTTCTTTTCACTAGGCTAGACATACCCAGTTCCTGCAACCGTCCTTTATATGTTTTAGCCTCCAGCCCCCTGATCATCTTTGTTGTTTTTCTGTGCTGTTTCAACATCTTTTTATCATATGGTGACCAAAACTGGACGCAGCATTCTAAGCGTGGTCTTACTAAGGCTTTATAAAGAGGTGCTAATACTTCTCGTGATCTTGATGCTATCCCTCTGTTGATGCACAGATTGGTTTTTTTGGAAACAATCTGTGGTATGTAAATAGTGCGAGACTGAATCTTTTGTTTCTCAACTTTGGCAGCTTTCAGATGTGTGAATTTCAACTCTCAAAATGCCCCAGTTAGCCTGAGGGAACCATATATATATGCTTTTATAAAATAAATCTTTTTTTTTTAATAAAAAAAATTATTTGGGTTTTCACAAATCTACATAAAATAAATCTTAAAGAATAGGTGTCTGTACCCATATAAATGGATAGAGCAGAAGTCTCCAAACTTGGCAACTTTAAGACTTGTGGACTTCAACTCCCAGAATTCTCCAGCCATCTTTGAAATCCACAAGTCTTGAAATCCACAAAGTTGCCAAGTTTGGAGACACCCCTGGGATAGAGAATTGTATCCTTAGTAGGTAAGAATAGAAGTTAAAATTAATACAACATAATAAAATGGATACTGTAAAATATCTACTGAATATATACAATACACGCCTGGTTTGAAACAAATCATACTGAACAGGGTAAAAACAAAATAGAGTTTCAACTTGCAATCATTGTTTGTTGAGCCAGTTTTTGGGTAGCTTTCCTATGTCTTCATATACTTTTTATATTGCACAACTATTGCTTAGATAGAGTCTTGAATAGTGTCCTGAAATCAACCAGGAACATCAAGAAAATGCATAATGAATTGTTATTTGCACATACTTAATTACAGTGCCATCAATAAATCAGCAAATGAATTGGAGTTGTTTCTTGTCAAAATAAGCCATGGTTTGCTCTAACCTCCAGACACAATGCTAAGTCAAAAACAAACAAACATACCGTGGCTTAATACAATGTGAACACTTTTTCTTTTTTTATTCACGCTTTTATGTGTATTATTTTAAGAATACGCAGGATCCTCAATGCAATCCCCATTGAAGAAATCATTCACTGTTCACCCCTCAATATAACAAGTACATTTCCTTAGGGTTCACTTATTTGGCATCATGATCAAATTGAATCTGATTGAGTAGATTTTGGACTCAATGTCAGATAAGCGAAGTATCTGTGCAGATTTAGGACTGTTTGATTAAAACTTTGGAAAAGGAAATTGATGTCTATATTGATCCAAAGTATATATTTATTGAATACATCACTGAGTTTAAAAGGGTGTTTACTGCATCCTGAATAAGTATGTTTAATCTTATAGCGCAGCCTTCAGTCATTCAATTGGGTTAATGAAAACTACTTTCAGATATTTCCATAATCTCTTTTCTTAAGACTTTCTCTAAAACAGTCTTCAGCTACTTTAAGATGTGTGGACTTCAAATCCCAGAATTCTCCAGCTGGCTAGGGAATTTTGGGAATTGAAGTCCACACATCTTGAAGTTATTGAAGTTGAAAAACACTGCTCTAAAGCAATAGAGCCAGTTTGGTATAGTGGATAAGATACTAATCTAGAAACCAGGAATCAACCTTAGGTAGGAAACCTGGATGGATGTCTTTGGATCAATTTCTAGGAGGTGGTGAATTCTAGTCCTGCCTTAGGCATGAAAGTTGATTGAGTGACTTTGGGTCAATCACTCTCTTTCAACTGAAACCAGGTTTGTTGTGGTGGGAAAAATAGGAGGAGGAAGGAGGATTGCGTATGTTTGCTACCATTAATTACTTATCGAGTAATAAAGGCAGGATAAAAATAGAATTAATTAATTTTCACTAAAGCCCTGTCAGTCCCACCCCAAGATAGGCCAACTCTGGCAAAGATACTGCATGAACCATTAGGACTCTATTGCCAGAGGGTGTGATAAATTTTTTTGAAAGCCTGCAGAGATGTTCTCTCTTTCCTATCTTATACTAAAGAAAACCAAGCCAGAGCAATCTTGAGTCTCTTCCTCACCCTCTCCTGTCTATCCTGGCAACGCTGGGTTTCTGTATAACGGTTGTTGAATTCCTTTTTCAGGGCTATCTCTGTACTTCTCTATAGTCCTAACTTTTTAGATATCTATGGAGAGTCTCAGTCATCCAGGTCAGGGTTGTCCCCAAAAGGTGTTTTTTTTCAAAAAGTAACTGGACTTTCTTGGTTTTTCCTTGAAGGTGTTTCGCTTCTCATCCAAGAAGCTTTTGAAAAAGCACTTTTGGGACAAACTTTTTAGAGATTACAGTTCCTCGGAAAACTTCTCAGATCTGGTTCCAGCTAACTCTGCAAGACTTTCTGTCTACCTGCAAGGGTGGGCCATGAACTTTCCGCCTTATAAAAAGTGGTCTTCTGTTTCCTGTCAACAGAGGCAGGAAAAGGGAACTAAAACCACCAGCAGCCCCTGGGGGATATGACCAGGGGCGCCATTCAGTCATGGAGATGTGGTTCAGCGGCTTTACCAGCAGGGAAGGCCCTTTGGGGAGGGTTTGTTATTGGAAAGATTGCAAGATATATTGGGAAATATGACCTTTCCCCCCCCCCTTCATTTTTGATTATCTGTTATCTGAAATGGATGGGACCTTGGAGGTCTTTTAGTCCAGCCCCCAGTTTAAGCAGGAAATCCTATACCATTTCAGACTGTCCAGTCTCTTCTTAAAAACCTCCAGGGATGAAGCACCCACAACTTCTGAAGGCAAGTCGTTCCACTGATTAATTGTCCTCACTGTTAAGTTTCTCCTTAATTTCAGGTTGCATCTCTCCTGGATTAATTTCCTTCCATTGCTTCTTGTCCTGCCTTCAGGTACTTTGGAGAATAGATTGACCCCTTCCTCTTCTTTGTGGCAGCCCCTCAAATACTGAAATACTGCTATCACGTCACCCCTAATCCTTCTTTTCTCTAGACTCATGTCCAGTTCCTGCAACCGTCCTTCATATGTTTTGGTCTCCAAGCCTTTAATCATCTTTGTTGCTCTTCTCTGCACTTTTTCTAAAGTCTCAGCATCATTTTTGTAATGCGATGACCAAAACTGAATACAGTATTCCAGGTGTGGTCTTACTAAGGATTTATAAAGCGGTACTGCTGGAAATACATCACATGATTTTGATTCTATGCCTCTGTTTATATAAAGTTTGTACACCTTAGTTGTGCTTTACTGTATTGGGTAAAACACAGCCAACTGTATTTGATTCAAGAAACTAGGGCTAAGTACGTGAGAAATCAGCCAATTTTTATAACTAATCGTTCTTTAATACATGAAACTGCATACAGTATATAGTTAAGTTAGAATTAGTTCATCCAACATTCACTCTCCCAGAAACAAAAGGATATGTTGCAGGATCCAATTTGGGCCAATCACTGAGAGATATTCCAGCATGAATTCGAAAGCTTGGAAGACTAAACTTCTGGTCCCGACCCAGACTGGATCCTGCTATATTATCCTGGGACACATATATTTGCCTTCATTTGTGAAAGTAATATGTTCTCATGTATGTTCAAACCATCCTTCTAGGCAGGGATTGTTCTGACCTAGGCTTCACAAACTCATGAAGCACACTGTGATGACCTGGGGTGTGGCACAAAGGCAACACAGTCACATAAGTAAGAAGAGTCCCTTTATTAGCTCCAACTTGGCCCCCAATGTCCAGGTTACGTTTGGCTGGAGAAAAAACTCTCCCAAGAACAGTCTATAAGTGGAGGAAATTCAGTCCGACAACAAGGTACATACAAACTGTAACTAAAAATCCCAACAAACCAAGCTGCAGTAATTAACTTGACATGGCAGGAGAAGGAATTGCAGACTTGAAAGGCCAGCAAAACACACACAGTTGGGAAGACGCTAGGAACCCAGATAAGCCTTGACAATACCAGATAACTCACGATTTGCTTTCAAAAATTTGCTGTGGGCAACCTCCCTTTTTAAATACTGTGTTCCCAGCTGCAGCTAATGAAGGGAATCAGGGCCATTTCCTCCCCCATAAGCCATGCAGCTCACATTCCTCTCTTCTCCGTTCCTCCCTTGAATGCCCTAGGATGAAGAGGGGATGGGCCTGGGTCTTCTTCTGAATTCCTTCTGCCTTGCTCTACCTCTCCCCTGCTCTGCCCAGCTGGACATTGCCCTTCCCCAGTTTCTTCCACAGCCAATGGAGCCACACTCCCACTCCCTGTCAGCTGCTCAGTCTCCTCCTCAGAATCAGATTCCAACAAGGGCATGACACAGACCCCTCGTCCGACAAAACCTCTTTTTATTAGGCTAATGTGAATTCCTATCATTCGCATCCAGCAAAGTCCCGGCAAACAAGTCTTTCAACAGTCTTTACAACCCTTATCAGGCTTGGAGAGTTGCCAGGCTGATAGCTTCCAAGCGCAACTGCTGCACCAGAAAATACTTGGCAAGGAGTCATGAACAAATCTTCACCTTAATTAAATGAACTAATTGTCTCCTGCAAACACCACTGCCCTTTTGCTCCTCTTTATTCCCTATGGGAGGGGCCATTCACCATTCATCTGTGCCTTTATTCCCGAGTCGACCCTTGTTCCTTCTCCTGGCAGCTCTGCGCAAGTGCACATTGGGAACAGGCTCCAGCTATTCTTCTGCCCTACTGATCTCCAACTCAGAAGGCAGCTGTCGGACGGCCCTGGCCCTATCTCTGCCTACGACGCAGAGCACTTCCCCAGACTCCAGGACTGGCCCATGTTCCTCCCCAACCTCCTCACTGTCCGAGTCTGCTGCCAGCTCTGTTGGCCATTGGCAGGCCACAACAGGGATAATGTAAATAGAGAATCCGTTTTGTACACCAATATTTTTATGTAATCAGGACTGAGGCTCCTGTGGAACCAGAAACCTGTCTAGAGGGCCCGTTGTTGGCATTTTTTAAAGTCTATTTTCCCTTATAGTTTGTATGTTGGGATCTTAGGATATTGATTACAATGTTCTTTATATTTATAATAGCTGTTTTCATATCTTCTCTTTTATCCATGCTCAGAGTCACCTTTGATAAGATGGGCGGCTAGATAAATTTGGTTAATTTTTTTCCTCCTCCTTCTTTTTGCAGGTTATATTTGTGACAACCAAACTAACGATACCACTGAAATCATTCCAATAACAGAGGAAATCAAGAGCACAGATCAAAACCCCGCAAAGCCCAAAGAATACATTTTAACAACCGAGCCTACGCCAACGGATCCAACCTGTCAGAATTCCCAGCCGGTGATGCAACGTCATTCCCAGCTTCCCGTCGTGAAACCCGTAGATACTTCTCGAATCATTTTGGAAGGGAAATCTGCCACTCTGGAGTGTCATTTTGATGCCCTACCAGAAGCCGTGGTTTTCTGGAAAAAAACTTGCTCCCCAAATTGTAGCAGCAATTCTGACATCTCCAATACTGGAAACCACTTCATCTCTGAAAATGTCCTTCAGGGCTGGTCAAAGCTCACCTTTCATTCAACCCAAAAGAACGACACCGGGATGTACTACTGCATTGTGGTTGTTTCCAGTGGTCACGGCCAATCGTGTGGGACATTTCTGTGGGTCAGGAGTGAGTATAAACCTTACACTGCTAAGGATTGAACGGTTAAATACTGGCTAAATACCCTTATACTAATAGTACATACAGCTTGCTACTAGTTGTTCCATTTTATTTTTATTTTCCTTCCACCTTTCTCAGTGTTATAGACTTTTTTACCCTGTTTTCCCCAAAATACAACCTACCCTGAAAGTAAGCCCTAGCTTGATTTTTACACGTGCGCCCAATATAAGCCCTAATTAAGATCCCACCCACTCCAGAGTGGACGGGTAAAAATTAAGCTAGGGTGGGGATGGGAGGTTGGAGCTGCCCTACTACTTACCTTCAAACAGTGGTAGCCAGACCCCGCACACCCCGACACCTGCCTTGCCGGCAAGGCTGGTAAGGCTTTCCTGAAGGCCTCTGGAGCTGATAAGAAAGCTTTGGATCGATCCAGAGCTCTGTTATCGGCTGCAGAGACCTTCAGGAAAGCCTTGCCGGCTGCAGAAGTTCCAGAAGGCCTCTGACAGCGAAAAGGAGGCCAGGGACGACACGCACAAGTAAGGTTAGTCGTGGATGACATCCCCCCAAAATAAGACCTGGTGCCTTTTTTGAGTGGCAAAAATATAAGACAGGGTTTTGTTTTCGGGGAAACAGGGTAGAGAGCTAAGTTAGACCTCAACATAAAAAACCAGGTTCAGGTTGGCCCTGTGTCCTCCCAACCTTTTGGAAACCAGGGACTGGTTCCGTGGAGACAGTTTTTTCCCGTGGACCAGAGGGGGCATGGTTTGGTGTGTTGCCTGCATCTTGTGGATGGGGCTACATTTGTTTGTGTGGCCCCATTTCTGGCATTCAAACAGCAGTGCCGGTCCATGGACCAGGGGTTGGGGAAGACTGGGTTAGCCAATGGTATTCAGGAAGTCCTGAGGACTGATTTAAATAACATTAGATTTAAATAACACCTTTCCTCTAAGAGCTCAAGGCAATTCCATCCTCCAGGTTATGAAGTGTACAGGGTGCTTATAGATTTAGTATTTTTATTTGGTATGTTTTTCAACTCTGTGAGCGTCAGCCTCAAGATATCTTCTGCATCCTATCTACTATACCTTCTCTGCTGCTATGCTATGCTATTTCTTTCGGCTGTCATTTGCAATGGAGGGAGGGGGAACTTGGAGGGGAAGAGAGCTGGAGGTCTTTTGCATTCCTTTGCTGTGGGTGAATTCTTGTCTTTAACTTTCCATTTCCTTGCTAGCTTCTATCCCCTTTTGCGCAGCTGCGAAGTTTTATCAAAATATGTCAAGGTCAACAGACAGAGGCCTCATCACCACCTGAAGATGCCCACATGATCATATTAAGAACTTTTAATTGGAAGAGTCATTTGGACTTTGGGGGGTGGGAACAATTCCATCCCTTTGTATATGTGATCTGCGCGCCAATTCCTTAGATTCGGAATAATGTCAGTGTGTGCTCCCTTCAAGATCCAAGAAAGAAATACTCAGACTCCATGGGTTAGAGCAAAGTTATCCTTTTACTGGAAATCAAAGTGGAAGCTACAGATTGAATTCCGAATTCCGAACACATTGGCTTAAAAGAGATTGACTGGCTCAGAGTCACCTATTGAATTGTGAGTGAGGGTAGTGTGCATGCACTCTCTCTCTCTCTCTCTCTCTCTCTCTCTCTCTCTCTCTCACACACACACACACACACACACACACACACACAAAGTTACAGTATTTCAGCTCTGGGATTATTTTAAAAGTCGTTGAATTAGTTGCAAAGACATCTTCCATTTATTCTATTTTTTTGGAAACAGAATCTTTAGTGGAAATATGTAGAAATAGTCTGTTGGAAGAATTAAAAGCATAGAGCTAAAATACAATTAATAAGCAAGTTAGTAATGGTCGATAAGGTCCAAATGCAAATAGAGGATTTCATCTACTGAAACAAGAAATCCTGCAGGAAAAAAAGGGTTGGGAAGAGAAATCATATCATTCTCTGAAGGTGTATGAATGAAAAAAAATTCCCTTATGCAAATTATTGCAGTCTAAATACAGATTATTGTTAACTATTGTAGTGCTTTCTATTGTGGGCATGAAAGAAACACTGGATCAATGCTGATGACTTGCCAAGTAATTAAAATTAGCTAATAATATCTATGCTTCTGGTTTTCTTATCAAATTCCTCTTCACTTGGCAGGAAAATGCTGAGGAATGCTGTCGATAATAATTTACTTGGACTTCAGTAAGGCATTTGATAAAGTAGACCATAACCTATTACTAAATAAAGTAGAAAAATGTGGGTTAGACAACATCACCCCCAGATGGATTCGTAACTGGCTGACCAACCGCACCCAACGTGTAGTCCTCAATGCATTTACATGGAGGGAAGTCTGTTTTAGGCCCAGTGCTCTTCAACATCTTCATCAATTACTTGGACAAGGGGATAGATGGGGAACTCATCAAATTTGTAGATGACACCAAGCTGGCAGGAATAGCCAACACTCCAGAAGATAGGCTTAAGATACAGAAGGATCTTGACAGACTTGAACATTGGGCGCTATCTAACAAAATGAAATTCAAGGGTGAAAAAAGTAAGGTTCTACATTGAGGCAAGAAAAATCAATTGCACAGGTACAGTATATGTGGCACCTGGCTCAATAGTAGTAATTGTGAGAGGGATCTTGGAGTCCTAGTGGACAACCATTTAAATATGAGCCAAGAGTGTGCAGCAGCTGCCAAAAAAGCCAACACAGTTCTAGGCTGCATAAACAGAAGGATAGAATCAAGATCACGTGAAGTGTTAATGCCACTTATAAGGCCTTGGTAAGGCCACACTTGGAATGCTGCATCCAGTTGCCACAATGTAAGAGAAATGTTGAGACTCTAGAAAGAGTGCAGAGAAGAGCAACAAAGATAATTAGGGGACTGGAGGCTAAAACATATGAAGACGGGTTGCAGGAACTGGGTGTGCTTAGTCTGATGAAAAGAAAGACTAGGGGAGACATGATAGCAGTCTTCCAATATCTCAGGGGCTGCCCCAAAGAAGAGGGAGTCAAGCTATTCTCCAAAGCACCTGAAGGCAGGACAAGAAGCAACAGGTGGAAACTAATCAAGGAGAGAAGCAACCTAGAACTAAGGAGAAATTTCCTGACAGTGAGAACAATTAACCAATGGAACTGCTTGCCTCCAGAAGTTGTAAATGCTCCAATACTGGAAGTTTTAAAAAAGATGTTGGATAACCATTTGTCTGAAGTGGTGTAGGGTTTCCTGCCTAGGCAGGGGGTTGGACTAGAAGACTCCAAGGTCCCTTCCAACTCTGTTATTCTATTCTGTTCTAAAATGTCTACAGGTCTCTAGAATTAATTTTTTTACAAAAACATGTACTTGTGAAATAATAGTAGCTAATGTAATCAATTCAGAGAAGGGGAATTGGGGTGAGTTCTAGATATTAAAGGGTTCCTTTTTTATTGCATGCCCTTCCACAAAATTTAGATCCCAGCATAGCTGTTTTGTCCTTTTGTCTGGCTCAAAATTACACTAAGCCAGTCTTCTTTTTTAATATGCTCCATCACAATACACTGTGAATTGGAACTTTCATTTCCTTTTTGAAAATGCTGTTTGTCTGTGATACGATGCACCTCCAGCCCCCACATGTTAATTTGAAGTTTTGAAATGGTCAGGAAATGTCTGCAAAACCTGATGGAGGAAGAGATGTCTACGTAGGATAAATCCAGACAGCTGGTTTGGCATAGAAGAACTCTATGGTTCCATGGACATTTGAGTTAGATAATGCTGCCTGGTTGGGTTGGTTAGTTGGTTGGGAAATATATGAGACTTAAATACATACATCAATGCATATAATCTTCTGCTCAATAAAATGGAGATTGTTCCAAGCAAATAACCCCCATAAGCTGGCTATGTTTAACTAACACGCTTTAACTGATTACTGAACTAACCCACATTCTAGGTTTGTATGATAAAATAAACCCAACAGTTACTAAATGGCCAGTAATTACATGAAATAAGTCGCCCACCTAATGGATTAAACCAGGATTAAAACTGGCTGAGAATGTTGTGCAAATCCAACTGTGGGATTTAAAATTGACCCGTGACAGTCTTCTTTTGTCAATGTGTTTGCCAATTTGCAAAAATTGCTATTTGACAAAAGGACCTCTGAGAATTAATAAATGTATCTATGACATCTACGTAGCAAGATGAGTTGGCAGCGTAGATAATATTGAAATAGAGAATTCCAAGTGGGTGGTATAATAGGAAGACCAGGAATGTTATGAGGCTTCCAAATCAATTGTCCATTTTTGGCTGTCTTCTAGGACCTCGTCCCGTCTCCTTCCTGAATATGAGTGAATCCATTAAAAACAAGATTATCACTGTGGAGGGATTCCTTCTGCTTATCTGTGCCATTGGTCCTAGCCTTTTTCTGCTGTTCAAGGTGAGCTGTTTTTTCCCTTCACGTATCATTTCCATACATGCATATATAGTATCACCCATTCTGAATCTGTTTGTGCATAGTTTCCAGTCACCAGATCTTGTTCTGCTTTTGATCACCATGTTAAAGAATGTCCTGCTTCCTCACAGAGGCATTAGCAGACAGTTTACAGTAATGGAAAGATCAGCTGGTTTCAAAAGTATCATTAGGAGATTATTATTCTTGGAACTATAGTTTGAATTTCTCTTCAACATTTTTTTCACAATATGGGCATTACATCAGATCCAATTGGCAGTAATCTAAGTAATTGTTCCTGTGGCACAGATTATCACCTAAGCAAGTTGTTAGTTGTACACATTAGGAGGAATGTATAGCTGGTTTTTCAAACTAAAATTATATTGATGCCTGCTTTTAGTAGAATATTCCCAGTATTGCATATATCTATTTTTTTTTTCATTTAACGCAAAGCATCATATGTGCGTCTCAGACAGTTTTTTCATCAGGGGGGTGAAAAATTAGGCCCACTCTTAGCATAAACAAACAAGCTGTATCCTTTGTTTTAAATCCATGACTTATTAACTGTCAAATATTTGTTACGTACCCATTTCTATGTGAAATTCAGTGGACCTACCTACAGTATGCTTAGAACAGCTCCACAATAGCATAAATCCTGCCTTTATAGTAAATATGGAATGAAATGAATTTTTAAAAAATTCTTCCAGTTTATAGTCCAACATGAAGCTCTGCATCCAAGCTCTTCATTATATCCGACAGTTGCATTTACTCAGCTATGTGACAAGGCCTATTCAAACATCTGTTGCGGTTTACTATCTGCACATGAAGTTTTTCCTGGTTAAATTCATTTACTTAAATCCTTTTATATACCTTCCTATCTTACCATTATTCTGGGCAGCTAACAAAGGTTCAAAAATAATATATCTATGTAGGTATAAAATCCATATGGCTGAAGAAGCCATACAGAACATGTGGGATCTATTGCTCTCCTGACCCCCATGCCTGGGCACAGCCTGGTCTTTGAGGCTTTCTGAAACATGAGCAGAATGTTTCAGAATTTAATCTAGGGCAGTATCTTTTTCTAGATGGGGGAGGCAAACTAAACTGCTAGGTGACAATCCCTGATTAAGTGGATTCAGAGCATGTACATCAGCGGTGGGATTCAATTTTCTTTATTACCGGTTCTGTGGGCGTGGCTTGGTGGGCGTGGCAGGGGAAAAATCTCCAATCAGAGGTGGTATTTGTCGGTTCTCTGAACTACTCAAAATTTCTGCTACTGGTTCTCCAGAACCGGTCAGAACCTGCTGAATACCACCTCTGATGTACATCTAATAGACTGGATAAAAAACATGAAAGTAAGGCACTTAGTTTGCCCTTAAGAATCCTCTATTGACTATGTTTTTATTTGTGTATAGTACAATACATAAGTACAGTATTAAAACATTTAATACTAATTTCACCAAAGCTGAAGTTAAATATAGAACTTAAAGCATAATATTAGTTGACTTTTTAGTGAATCCTAGCCTCTTCTTGTCTTGTTTGCAGAAGAGATGGGAAAATGAGCGCCTCTTGCAGGCCAAGAAGAAAGCTGGTGAAGAGGAAAATCTGTATGAAGTAAGTCAATGGAATGATTTATTGGTATATTGCAGAAGCAAGGGAGATGAAACAATGGGATATGTAACAATGAAAACAGAGATTTCTGTTGGGAGACCTATTCTGCTATCATCTACAGCAGGGATCCCCAACCTTTTCGACGCCGCGGCCCGGTTCCGACATCAGCTGGGCGCCGCGGCCCGGTACCGGCGTCAACTGGGCGCCGCCATCTTTTTATGACGAAACAGCGCTTCCGGTGAGCTTTCCAAAAAAAAAGATGGCGGCGCCCAGCAACCAGCGGCCCGGTAAGGCTTGTTCCGCGGCCCGGTACCGGTCCGCGGACCGGCGGTTGGGGACCCCTGATCTACAGTACTCTAAACTATAGTGCAAGAATACAGACAGCGTAGCTATGATGGTGCTAGAGAGGGAGGGGGCACAAGAGGGATCCTGATATTCATCAATGGAAGGCATTTTTCCAATTGGAAAGATATTAACTTCTACTTGGTGTTACTTTTATTGTTGTGTGTATTTGCAGTCCATGCTCAGTAATCCAAAATCGCTTAGGATTTTAGCCTTAAGTTGCTCAGTACATGACTTTCAGAATAATGAACTCTTTGTCTTTTCCTTTTAGGGACTGAATCTGGATGATTGCTCAATGTATGAGGACATCTCCAGGGGTTTACAAGCTACCTACCAAGACATAGGCAATGTCAAAGTGATTGATTTACAGCTAGAGAAACCAGAGAAGCCATGAATTAAAAATGCCTCATTGTCATTTTCTTGTTCATTGGGAATGGTTATTTTAAAATTCTTTCTCGATATCTCTTGCTGAGAATGTGTATATATGTGATGGTGATTCTGTATTTTCCTATCCTTAGATAACAATAATTGTATAAATTTAATCTTGAGTAGAGAAGTAAGCTCTGCATTGTCAAAAATTGGCTTGAATAGAATATCATAAATGAAATAAGCAACAACAAATCCTTTGATTTTCCAAACAAGAAAATACTCAGATTATATGCTATTTTGTAATTCCGATTGCCATTATTTTAAAAAGAAGCATCTCTCTCATAAGCAATGGTTAAATACTACATATGGTGACATTTACCATCAATTAATTCCTTATGTTTGCTTTCAACCACTCAATTTGAGTAAAAAAAAAGCACATCTGTAAACCATATTTGCATTCATTTCAAATTAACATTTTGAAACATTTGAACATTTAAAAATGATCTCATATTTGTAGAAAAGCCTTATTGTGGATGGTGCTAACTGGTAGTGTGTATGTTCCCACTAAAGAAAGAAAAATGTCATCACATATCCAATATTTATGAGCCTCTGTGGTGCAGTGGTCAGAGTGTAGTACTGCAAGCAACTTCTGTAGCCAGCTGCCTACAATTTGGCAGTTCAAATCCCACCAGGCTCAAGGTTGACTCGGCCTTCCATCTTCCCGAGGTGGGTAAAATGAGGACCCAATTGTTGGGGGCAATATGCTGACTCTGTAAACCACTTAGAGAGGGCTGTAAAGCACTGTAAAGCGGTGTATAAGTTTAAGTGCTATTGCTATTTGGAGTAGCTGCATATAGCATTTTTTAAATATAAACCTGGTGGAATAACATAAGTGTCTTGCTGCAGAAATATAAATGGATAACAATATTTGTGATGTTTATAGGAAGAAATAAGATATAAGTCTAGGATGTCCAACAACAGTGCTCCCTGGTAGAACATTAATTCTTATGATATCTGCAAAAAGAAAAACAATTAAAAGGAAAAGGTGGAATGACGAAGACAAATAACCACTGCAATGTTTCTCCTCACTGTTTATTTGCCATTTTAATACTTTCCCATTCTTTAAAGGAAAATATAGCTTTATTTATACTGCAGACTTGTGAATACAGGAAGGCCAAACAATAGCAAAAACAAGTGGTACTCGGATAAATTCCAAAACCAGTGAGTTCTGGCTTTTATGGGTGCCAACAATTTTCATGGGATAACGCTTCAACATTTGACAGTTTTAATCAATCACCTGTTATAATCCTATGGTAATACAATCATATCTTAAAATTTCCCCTTTTCTTAATTAGCTGTTTATAAACTTTATTTTTTGATTCAAAATCTATGGCTTTGATATATTCTTTACTGAAGATGTGTTACTTATATCAAAAATACTTCATAATTTATGTTTATATATTTAGCAACACTACTACAGTTGGTCAAGCTTGATGAATATTGGGCTCCACTTGGAACATTACTGATGATATTGAAGCTTTTCCCACACTCCCTACTGAATACGGCCTCTCTCCTGTGTGTGTCCGCATGTGAGTGGCCCGTG
>NW_020716766.1:1470360-1492115 GCF_900518725.1 Notechis scutatus
CACTCCCTACATGAATATGGCCTCTCTCCTGTGTGTGTCCGCATGTGTCTGGCCAAGCTTGTTGATCGGCTAAAGCTTTTCCCACACTCCCTACATGAGTATGGCTCCTCTCTTACATGCGTTTGCTTCCAAGTGGATAGTCCTGGGGATTGGCTTAAACCTAGTCCATATTTTCTGCATGAATAAAACGTCTTCCTTATATGCCTCCACTTCTGTTTGATCAGGCATAATAATGATCCATCAACCTTTTTTACATATTCTTTATATAAATATGACTTTCCTCTATGTATCTGATTGTAAGTAAGCAGCTGAAAATGTTTTTTTTCATTATTTTTATGGTTTTTATTCTCTGCTTCTTCATTTCTATCTTTCAAAAAAAGCATTTCATCATGTTTACCTTTGTTCATGTTGCTTAGTATTCTATATTGCACCATAACTTGGTAGGAAGCATAGCTTCTTATTTTGGGTAATGATTTTTCTATTTTTTCTGGTTCTTCAGCAAGTATTATAAATCCAGAATGCTTCCATTTCATATGGCGGGTGAGGTAATCTTTGCAAGTAAATGCTGTCTCACATAGGGGACACTGATGGCAAACTATTTGTTGCTTCTTCACCAAGTATGAATTCTGCTTGTGAACTATTTGCAAAGAAAAAACAAAATTATTGGCAAATTATTGGCTCATTATTTCTATGAAGAACCTGCTATGATTTATACTTCCTTACTTTTTTATAGCCAAAGTAGACTTTGGAGTTTATATCTTTTCTTCCACATTAAAGAGTTCACTATTCTTATTATATCAGTGCTTATTACAGTATATAATTAGATAATTTTCAATTACTCATGCAGTATAAAAATGGGATTTAAAAATAAAGCTAATTGTTCATTGTTAATAATTTAATTTTAATTCTTTCAAGGCATAACTTCTTTCTTGGAAGGTTTTACACAAGATGTTAAACTACATTTGAGCTCAACAGAATGATATGATAAACTGGACTGAACAATCTGAATTTGTAAGGCACTTTTATGAAGACTATTCTACATTAAAATATATGTATTAATATATCTGTCAAGAGATAATTTATTGTAAACAAGAATTTCTTCTGATTAGGTTTTATTTTTTTACATTAAAAAGACATTAAAAAGACATCCCTACTTTTAGCCTCAAATAATATTATTTAGTTTTTATTCTGTTGATGAACCAACATATCTAATAGCACAGTTGCCAAATCTGATTAAGTCAGAAAATATGGAAACATTATACTTATAGTAAAAAAAGAATTCACAAAAAACTGGTAGTGTATAGGGCCAGACAAATGTAATATATATTTCTCCTCCTATCGTTATTAAAATAGCTTTCAAGACTTGTGTTTGAGAGGAAAACAAGGGCAGGACTTCTAAAGATTTTTTATTCTATCATCTATTAAAAAAAACTCTTACTGCAGGAAAAATATGAGCCATGGATCAATATTCATATTATGAATGTAACCACAATGCCAAATTTTTATGAAATAGCTATAATCATGTTGTTATTATACACTAATAGTACAAGTACAAATTATCTCTCATCCTTCAAATAAAATGCTACTTAAAAGTGGAATAAGAACTGGCAAAATTCTGGAAGTCACGCTAACACCATGTCAAAACATCAGTTGAGTCAACAGACAGTGACTATATGAAATTTTTCCAAGGCATCTTATGATGTAGGGCTGCAATTTCATTTGTAAAGCTGTTTTTTTTTTTTTTACAATATTTTGGCCTAGGGTCTTAAATTACTAGGCACTAAAGGGCCCATGGAAAAATTAGATAATTCCTTAGATACTACGGTAGGTTTGGGGTCCTCTGGTCTACAGCTATCATTAATTTAAGCAACAAATCATCTAGTATTATACCGTTTAGCAATTTCCATTTAGATCCCCATTTGATGCCAAGTTCCTTTCCATATTCTTCTCCATACCAAACCAAGAGCTCAGAATGAGGTTGAATTTCTTTACATGTTCTGTAGTATATTTCCCCATGATACTGGAAAGCAACAAGATTTTGTTCTTCCTCATTCCTGGCACAATTAACATACCTGTTTTTAAAAGGATGACTGATGTTAAAGGGAAACCAGGAAATTAGTTAGATCTGGGCCAGTCATTCTCTCTCAGTCCAACCTACCTCACAATATTATTGTAGCGGAGGGAAATACAGGTAAGTCCTTGACTTACAACAGTTCATTTAGTGACCGTTCAAAGTTACAACAGCACTGAAAAAAATGACTTATGACCATTTTTTATATTTACAACCATTGCAGCATCTTCATGGTCATGTGATGTACATTTGGATTCTTGACACCTGGTTCACATTTATGAACCAAAATCACGTGATCACCTTTTACAATCTTCTGACAAGCAAAGTCAATGGAGAAGCCAGATTTCACTTAACAACCGTGTTACTAACTTAACAATTGCAGCGATTCACTTAACAAAGGTAGCAAGAAAAGTCATAAAATGGGGCAAAACTCAATAAATTTCTCACTTAGCAACATAAATTTTGGGCTCAATTGTGGTCATAAGTCGAGGACTACCCGTATGAAGTCACCTTGGGATACTAAATGAAAGGTAGTATATAAATCAAATACATACATGCATACAAACATACAATTGTGCTATAGTTAATTCACAGCTCTAGAATATTACTATCAGTCTTTTTTTTTTTTAATTGTATTTTTAATTTTTGTCCTTGCAGAGCGAAACATATCACCGAGATAGTAGCATGTTCGGAGTTATAACAATTTTGGTCTCTGGACAAAATCTATTGAGCAAAGAGATATTTTGAGACCAGTTCTAATATTCTCAAATCTGGAAAGTGACAACCTGCTTTTATATTTTATCCTGTACATTGATAATAGCATAGATTTGCGCTTGAACTTAGGATGATTTAAACAAAACTGAAACCAAGAAGTTTTGGGGAACTTCTCAGATCATGAAGAGATAATTAATTGTACACTTATTTAAAAATTATCCCCAGCAAACGTAGAATAATCTGGGGTATGGCCAAAATGAAAGAAAAATAGTTTTAAAAGTCCAGATCATTTATATTCATAAAGAAAATAATGAAGACAATACATAATATATGAAATATTAATATTTTGCATTATTTAGCCATTGCTATTACAAATAGCTGTTATTCAGCTGTTCTTTTCAGCTAGAGAAAGACCAAAAGAAGCTAAATTAGAAAATTTGTATGATCATTTTTTCCAGTTGTGTACTTTCTCAGATAAAGATCACTTTTTTATAAATAGAGAAAAGGTTTTACATATGTGGGAAGTGAAATATATTCACCTATAGTTATATAAAACTCTTCCCATTAAAAAAAAACATAAAACACGTGGGCAGTATTAAAATTCCAGTACATTTTGGAAGCTACTTTATATCCTGATTGTACAAACTGAACATTTCTTCAAACTTTTAATCAATATTTATCCTTATTTACTGATATCACTATAATTCAATTTATCTATGTGTTGACCTACCTCTATTATTAATCATTATATTAGTCCACTTTAAGAAATTTTCTTTGTGCAAAATATCATGGTTTGTCACATTGAAAGCTTGATGATCCTGACACTGCACTTATCAAAGATATTGGAAGCTATTTTCATTGTACAATGTTCCTCTATTATAATAAAATTACTTGACTGCTATACTATATTATAATGCAAGTATAGCCAAGTGGGCAGAAATACGCTGTTCTAGTTTTGACTTATCTCTCTCTCTATAATTATACCAAGTGCCTTGCAAAATATTTTCTTTGTTTCTTACAATTCAAACTTATAAAACTGTGACTTATAAAACTAACACCTGGAATTTCATTTAGATCAATGAAACATCCTTATATTCACAAAGTTGATATAGTACAGTACAGCTGTATTACATGGTATTAAAATCAAGTAATTTAGCTTTTAGATAGTTTGCAGGTTGACTTGTTTGTAGTATAGGTCAGCAGTCTCTAACCTCTAACCATACTGGGTGATCGTGGCCGCACACAGCTCCATTTAAAAATACAAAAATCTCTTTAATTTTATCAAAGATTTTTACCTCATCCAGTTGGAATTAGTTTCATTCTTTCCATCAATGTAACTGTAACAATTCTGCTCTCTGGTAATCTGTAAATATAATAGACATAAACTATATATCAATATGGAATTTACACAATTATGCATAACAATTTCATTGTAATATAGTAATAATATAACATGCCTAACCTTAATTAATCTCTAGGAAATGGGTTTTTTTTACTTAATGATAAGAAAAAATAATATCAAAATGTATTTCCCCACTTTATATTCTATAAAATATTGGTTTGAACTTGTTTAATTCAAACAAATTGGAAAGTACCAAAAGCAATAAATCAATAAAACTTCCCTAGAGGGGTTTCCATGGTCACACATCACAATGGAGAAAATACTGTTTCATGTTATTACAGACTAGCATACTTAAAGGAAAAACATTAAGTACAGGTAGTCCTCAACTTGTAACCATTTCTTCAGTAACCATGATAAGTTATGATAGTGCTAAACAAAGGGACTTACAACCTATGCCCCAAGATATGAATGTTGCAGTACCCCTGCAGTCATGAATTAAAAACTCAGGTGCTTGGCAGTTCCCATATTTATGACCTATGGGGTGCTTCAATTTTCCCCACCTGCCTATCTCTCTCCCCCATCTATGCCCTTTGGCCCTCTGCCACCCTGTGCTCTAGCCGCCCAGGCTGACCTTCACCATCTTGCTCTTGCTGCTGATCAGGACTGGGGTAAGTATTCCCATGACCCACAATTCTCAGTTAAGGATAGTAACTAGGACTTGTGGAATTATAGTCACTAAGTGATAGTCATGTGAGATCTTATCTTACCACCACATTGCTTAGCAATCACAATTCTGAACTCAGTTGTACTTATAAGTCAAAGACTACCTATAAAGCAACATGGTAGTGTAACATAAATTAGGTTTGCTGAGTCACCCAAAATGAAAATTACATGAAATTACTGTTAAATCGAAGAACTATGTTCATACCAGCCAGGAATAGCCACTGTTTGCTGCTGCTTCTTCCTCTGTCCTTGTTCCTTCATATGGTCCAAAATGAATTCCTGGAGTCAATGTTTCCCTTTCATTCCAGACTCCAAAACCAGCTCTGGGGATACTTGAAAGACCAATTCTAAAACCTGAAGGTAAAGTGCAGGTGGCTCTATTTGCCAGTCCTAGTTCAGCTGCCGTGTCTCTGATGAAAAGTGGAGGACCATGAACAGAACACTCATCAACAAAGAAAGTCAGGCAATATTCACAAACTAAGAAAGTGAAAAGAGATAAGTGAATATGGAGTGAGAATCTAACAAATGATCCTTTGTTAAATTCAGTTTTCTTAGTTTTCTATAGGCAATATATATTATGAATATGACTTGAAAATGTTTGCATCTCAGTGAAGATATCAGGATCCATTTATGATTTTTATCTACCCATTTTATGCCTACCAATTATGTAAAAAACAAAATAGCAGATGAGTTCAAGGCTCAGGAGGTTACAGCAGCTGGCTAGTCTTGTCTGCTTGGAAACTAAGCAAGGTTGGGACTATTTAATACTTGAAAGTGAAATTACCAGAAAATCCTAAAGCTGTAGACTAGACTGGAAGCTAAAGAATGAATCCTGGCAAAATTCAATTTCCTCTTGTGGAAATGCTACATATTGTAAAGAATGTTTGCCAATAAACAGCAAAAAGCTTTCAAAAGCTTAACAGAACTATCCTGCACACAAGTGGAAACAAAGAGCACAGATGATACATTTACTACTGTTTGTGTGGTCATATGTACGTTGTTTTGTCCTTGTAAAAACTTGTCAAAAGTTGTTACTTATTTGCTATTTTCCTCCTCTTTGCGTAATAGATAATGTAAGAACATTTAAAAAACAAATAAATCCTGTACTGGTAAGCCATTAGGATCAAAGGAAGGAACCAGCATCTTCACGGCGAAACATGAACCATGATGACATTATTAGAACGTTGTCGGGTAAGAGCATTTTATTTTTACATTAATGTCTGAAATCCAAAAATCTCTTTGTGTCAGCGATCCCCAACCTTTGCAGCTCTGTGGACTGGTGGCGGGGGGGGAGAGAGGATGGTTTCTCACACATCCTCATACACAAATGTAGCTACGTTTGTGTGCATGCTCAATTGCCACTTGTATGGCCTGGTTCCCAACAGAGGGTTGGGGACCTGTTTGCATCACAAAAACAAAATTTTAATAATAGAACTAATGATTGAGAATCTATAATTGTTTTCTTAGCCAATTCTGACAAACTTTGAGAATATAACTTACATTATATAACATATATATAACATCCTGCTTATTTAATACAATAGTTTTAAAGTTTAGTAAATTATTTGAAAAACACTGCAAAATTATTAAACCTATAAGCATATATAAAGTTTGCTTAGGAGAAATGAAGGGAAAAAGATCATTAAAAAGTGCCTCTCACACAAGTAGTCATCATCATTTGGTTCATTTATTTCCATGTATGCTTTTCTATCTCTCTTCCGTAACCTGTAAGTGCTAATTTCCTTGTTCTGTTCTTTTTTCCTTTCCTTTTTCTTTTCAGGCACAGCTTTTGTTTGGAAATCTGAAAAATAAAGTACAGCATAATCTATATTTCCATGGAAAGCAACAATACCTCAGGTACAAGAATGCTTTTGTTTTTCTAAGAATTTATATCATGCCAAGAAAGAGGTTCAAGAATTATACAGTACATTTGTATTTTATTATATGGATTCAGGATTGTTTAACAAATTGTAAGGGCAGAAAATTTGGTAAAAAGTTTGGGATAATCCCATCATTCTAGAGGGGAAGTAAGGAGACAATATATACCGGTAGTACTAATATTGAAGAATACATCTAGACTAGAGGACAAAAGAAATGACATCATTAAATGTGTACAGAATACCTGAATCATGTTTACATTGACAGAAATCTGTATCAAAGTATCTGCTTTATTAATTAGATTTTCAAGTATAGACTCTGCATTTTCAGTCCGTTGGAAGAAGTGGATTAAGATACCTTCTTAGGTCCCAAAACAATTTTAGAGAATTCTACTTTGCAGGACTAAAACATATATTAATTAATCACACAATAAATGCAATGTATCTTATAATTAAGAACAGCCTATTGTTGCATATAAATATGCTAAATTAATAAATAGGCATTACAACATTATGTTCTGAAGCAAAGGCATAAATATGAACATATTTGTACATGGACATATGTTGTCCACATTAACTTTACAAAAAAAAAACACAACTTTATAGCACAAGTAGTTTTTAAAAGGCATTCTGCTGCTGTAACATGATTACAGGAACATAAACAGGTGCTTTAAGGATTTGCCAATATGCATGCATACATACATGCCCAGAACTACCCGATTTTCCTTTGAATCTGAAGTGTCGTGCAGGCGCATCCCTATTACATTAATTCAGTCTTAAAGGCAAAGTTTAAATTCTATGAGGCAAAGATGTTTTGCTTATTGCTCCTATATGTTCTTGTAGAGAGCATGGGCAGCTGGCAATAATTCAGTCTAAATTTCTGTATCTACTTATAGCTTCCAGAAGCATCTCAAAGATAGTTCTATGCTAGGAAAAATATTTGTTTAGCAATCTTTAGCTAAAAATTATCCTCAGAGTAGCTAAGAAAAATTAATTCAATGTAACAAATTTTAGAATATAAATTTAAATCCATTATCTAGATGAAAAATGATCTACAGTTGCCCTTCTGGATTTATTACAAGTGGTCCTTAACTTATGACTGCAATTGAGCCCAAAATTTATCTTGCTAAGCTTTTGCCCCATTTTATGACCTTTCTTGCCACAGTTAAATGAATCGTTTCACTCTTTTAGTAACATGGTTAAGTGAATCTGGTTTCCTCATTAATTTTGCTTGTCAGGTCTGAGAAGGTGACCACATGACTCTGCAGACATCATAAATGAGTTGCCAAGCAACTGAATTTTAATCATGTGACTATGGGGATGCTACAAAGAACTAAGTGTGAAAAAACAGCCATAAGTTACTTTTTTCAGTGCCATTGTAACTTTGAATGGTTACTAAACAAATTGTTGTAAATCGAGGACTACCTGTACTATGTTTGATTTTTAAAATGCTTTTTAAAAACACTGAACAATGAATTCCAAAGGAATATGATATCTTGGTTTCCAATCAATTATATGTTGATTTCACTCATGATCGCTTTGATCTTGAATAATGGCAGCCTTGTGAGATTAATGAGAAGGAACTAGTGAATCATATTTTTTTGTTTTTGACTTTACAGAGATATTTGGGAAATACTGATTATATCCCAATCACAGAATTATATTCTATGCTTCTCATCTCCTATGAAATCAAAGGTTGGGTGTTTTGAACAGCACAGCAAAGTTGTGTGGCATTGTTTGCCTCTGATACCTCCAGGTACAATTTAAGGTGCCAAACTTTTGGTAAAGGTTTGTGTTCCTTTTTAGTTTTTATCTGAAGTTTTGCAATCAATCTTATCTTCCACTGCAATTGTACAGAACCTTAAGTATCTTAGTTATCCTAGTCATGTTTCCTAGTCAGCATAATTCACAGCATTGCCATTTAATTGTCTATCTTAACACAGAATGAGGTACTATATGAGAGATAATATTATCTGATGAATGCTGCCTCTCATGCTACATGTGATTAATGCCTTTCGCAATACAGTCTTGACTTGATGGATTTGTATCATTTTGAGCAGCTGTAACAGAATAACATAAAACCAGTTATTTTGCTACACTGATACAATAATTTTTCCACTGATTGTATATAGAATACAACCTTTTAAACTACACTAGTTAAATGTTATCAAAAACTTTAAAGGGTCACTAAAGGTATTATATTTTCATATAAAGAACAAAAGTTTATTTCATTTTTCTCTAAGCAGTTAACAACTGTGAAGTCTGCTTTAAGATTAATAGCATGCATAGCATTTAAATTTTTTATCCATTTTTGTGATCATTTTCATTTTGATTGCAAGTTCTGTATTATTGGTTACTTCATTCTGAAGCAAGAGTTGTATTCTATTACATTTTAATATTCTGCAGACTTACAGATATTTTTGTTGTATCATGATTATTTTGATAGCATACCTATAAGCGTTGGTGTCCATTCCTCATCCGATTCAGAGGATTCGTTTGCAGTTTTTAAGGGCTGCCGTGCATAATACATAAATGCTGGTTTAGGAGTAGGAAGACCTAATAAAAATATTAGTTATCACTTATCAGAGAATGTCTAATGTTGCACCTTTTTTTACTGATTCCATAAATGTTTTTCTGTTCTGCTGAGGCCAATATAAGGAAGGCATAATCACAATCGTAGTGCTAACTGAAAATAGGGATTTTTTCTCATTCTGGGCAACATCTGCCCATTTAAACTGCATGTGAAAGTAACAGAACTAGCAAGACCCAAAACCCAATCAAATTAAATTAACCTTTTATGCAACACAGGACTATTCCTTTGTGCATTAAATCTTATATTGGCATATTTCACTATTACTTCAAGGATTGAACATGGCTGTTGTGCTATAGTGTGGATTAATCCACTGATTTACTGAAGGCAATCCATTGTATCCAAACATGGAAGGAATTTGTGTTCCTGCTTCCTAGGGATAATTTCATTATCTTCACTCATGGCCACTTGGTAAACTCTTATTAATATTATTTGCTTGTTTGTGGTTTAGGATGTTGTGTCATTCAGATGAAACTTTAAGATTTAATGTATTAAATGGAATGGCTTTGCTGAAGTTAGGACTGTAATTAAGGATAGAAACATATTTCAGCACCCAGTAACTTATTTCCCCATGAATATTTTATTTTAACTTATGAATTATTTGAAGTTTCTCCTTGTGTATGGTTTCAAGACATGGGTAAACAACTCTTCATTAATTAGTATTGTGCTCACCTAATTGAATCATAAAGTCATAATTATGTTTCATGTTCTTATAACGTAATTTTTCCCATTCTCCCATCTCAGCCCATTGCTCTTTAGAAAAATAGACGGAGAGCTCTTTAAACCTATCTTCAACCTAGTACAGAAGAGAGGACAATTATAGTATATTACATGTTTACATTTCCTGCTTAAAAGAAGCAAATGCCAAAAATTGGGTTAAAATTTATCACCATTTTGATTACATTTATTTTACATTTATTTTAATTTACATTTAACATCAGAGATATTAATCATTGGATCCAACACAAAAGATTGGGGATTGCTCTTAAAAGACTAGCTATGTAGGATATGGTAGGTGACTCTCTCAGCCAACTCACCTCACAGGGTTGTTGTTGTGGGGAAAATAGGAGTACTTTGTGTTCACCGCCTTGAGTTACTTATAAAAATAATAAAAGTGAAGTGTAAATAAATAATCAGGTATGCAAATTAATAGATGTGATTAACAATCCATGTAAACATGGATTTTTTTTTCAGCAGTCTACATCCAATGTGTTCAATCTGAAAATAATTTCCTTCTGGTAACAAACAATAAAAATGTACTGTATATAATGTTAAATGCTAGTCCTTTATATTTACTGGGGATTTGAGTTTTTAAAAAGTTAATTAATAAATTGAATGTATACTGAATTCATATTAAGGCTGGAGATTAAAAATAATTGCTTATTGAATTTTATAATTAGTGTGCTGAATCAATTCATTACATTTGAGATCAATAAAAGCTTTAATTGTTCAACATTCCCAATTACCACAATGAATTCATTTTTCTCCTCAAAGATAAATTAGCACTATGCAATAACCATTGCTTATTACTCTGTAATTCTTTGAATTCGGAATAAATCCCAATAAGATCAGTGGGATTTTCTCTGAGATTTAAACAGAATTAAATTTATTGTAAAGAAGGATTTTGCTTTTCCTTTGGAATCCATGAATCAAAACTTTGGATTAAGTTGTTATCTGAATTCATATTTGATTGGATTTCATTGCAGGGCTTGATGTTGTGACTAAAAATATCATTGCATTTGATATCATGAAGCTCCCTAGTAAAAATGTTGCTCTTTGTTAATTACAAGTCCAAACTGCACAGCAAGACTAAACTGTCACTGATCTGAAATTATATACCTATAAAATACATATGCTTATCGATATCCCCTAAATAAGATAAATAAATAAAACTTCCAGAGAAATTTGCTTCTTTCTTGCAAAGCTAGGAGGAACCCTCCTTATACAGGTTTCCCTAGATTCAAATCTGTTGAGCTAAATTAAGCTTGTCTTTTATTAAAATGTCTGAAAAACTGCTGCCAGATTCCTGATTTGGTCACCAGACTCACACAGATCTATTCCTACAATGTACAATAACTGTGCATAACACAGCATTCTAACCCTATCACATTCTTTGTAATTTAAAGGGGGAAAAAAATTCCTATCTTGAAAAAACGTTGACATCTTGAAAAGCAGTAAGTCCTATCAAATGAGCATGTCAGGAGTTTTGGAAGCAATTACTTATTATTCCCTCACCTTGGACTTTTGTCCACTTTTCTTATTAATCTGCTTTTTGCTCCCGTCTCCAGAATTCTTTTTCTTGGTACCTTTCTTTATCCCTTCTGCCACAATATTTATTGAAACATCAGATGACCCACTAGTTTCTTCTATTAAGGATTCTTCTGCCCAAATGCTTCTATCAGTCTCCAAGTTCTCTATCGTAATACATCCTTCACTTTCAACTGCTTTTTTTCTTGCAATATCATTTTTATCTGATATTTCTCCCCCCGGCTCTTGGTCTCCCGCCCCACTTGAACTATCTTTGTTCTGCCCCTGGGATTCAGTCTCCGTTTGCCTCAGCCCCTGAACTTCCATCCTAGAGGGGTTTGAAACCTCCTCTATTCTCTCAACCTCGGGTGGCATCTCCTGCCTCATATCCTGGGTTTCTGTCCCAGTAAGCGATCCCCCCCACTCCCTCTGAGATTTTGTCCCCGTTGGCATCTTTCGTCCAACCTCACACCCGCTGAATCATCTATATGGGATCAAATCATCGGGCTTTGTGTTGTTAAGTGCTTTTCCCCATTAAATACTAGATTTCCTTCCTGCGCTTCAGGGTTGGGTTTTGCCTAAGAGTCAACCTAAAGTTGGTCCTTTCAGCTTCCCTCCCTACGGAGTGAGAGACCCTTCCCAACTCCTTTCCCGCCTTCAGAGAAGCCCGCCAAAACGACGCGCAGCCAATCAGCGCGAAGCGCGGGCAGGTTATGACCAATCATTGAAAAGCGCGGGAACCCCCCCCCCCCGAATTTCGCGCTTGGAAGCTGCGAAGATAACTACGTTCGCCTCAGAGTGGAAAGAATGAGAGGAAAGTGGGATTTTGCCCGCTGAGGGAACGGAACTGTAATGAGGGATACAGTATATATTTCTAGTCGACGGAAATCCGTGACTGATGTATATCAATCACAAAGATCGGTCTTCCCCAATCTCTTGCCTTCCAGATGTATTCCGACTCCCATTATCGCCCATACTGAGGGAAAATGGGAGAAGTTCTGAACACTGGAAGCATTACATTGGGACAAAAGGCTGTGGATTTTCAAAATATGTGTGTGTACAGTACATGAGCACATAAACACTTCACCACCACAACCTAGTCGAAAAACTAGAATTCGGACATGCAGTGTGAGCCGTTTACAAAGGAGATTCTTTTGAAAATATCCAGAGTACAGTATCTTTTTTTCCTGTCATGGTGACTGGTTCAAGCTTCACTCTGGTTTGGGTTTAATGTATATTAAACAAGCTGTCTATTTAGGGTCCATGAGTAAACACAGCATGATTTGCAAGGCAGCGTTCTCCCCTTAAACCAGGGATCTTTAAATTGCTGCATTGCAAAGGGAGTGGATTTCAACATTTGTAACTCAGCCAGGAGAGCCACCAGCCATGGTGACTGGGGATGGCAAAAGATGTCATCCTGTTCATCTATGCAGAAGCAACTTCCAGGATAGTGTTTTTAGCCATTGCTTGCATGTTAGCCTAGTGCATTGCAAGAATGTAATTTGTGTGGCTAGTTTATTGGGTCACAAAAGCACAAAAGATTGGGTTAGATTAGATGAACCATGGTTAACTATGGCTAGGTGCATCATTTAAAAATGGCCTCTTGAGTAAGAAAGCTCTTGGACCATAAGTACCAATATTTAATCAAGCCCAGCAGAAATTTAAAAATGACTTAAAGAAGCAAAAACAGAATAAAGCAAATAACAAAATTAATTAGCAGGGGCTTGCTCTTGATTTTGGAAGCTGGTCTTGCTGCAATTCCTTTTCTAGGTAGCTTTAAAACTCCCCCAAATGGACTTTTTTAAAACTGATATTGCAACAGATTTACACTAATGCAAGACAACCATGTGGGGTCACTGTAGCATCAAGTTGAGCATTCAGGTGGAGAGTATAAATAACTAATAATTTTTTTATTTATTTCATGGATGGCTCTTTGGTTTCCAAATAAATTAACCTCCTTTCTGATATGTTTTTTAAAACTACCTTTTAGCATTATGGAAAAAAACGAACAGTGAGAAAGCATTTACCCAGCAATTTCAAATAAACAGCCAAGGCCACAATCAGGGTACAGCTTATTTAATAGAATTGTGTATTTATTAATGCCATCAACTATCACTTACATTCCAAGGGCCTAATTGATTGATGCCTTCAAGTCAGTGCTGAGTCTGAGTAATTGAGTCACTTTAGATCAGTGGTTCCCAACCTTTTTTTCGCCCCGCACCCCTAAAGAAATTTCACTCGAACCTCGCACCCCCTGAAATAAATAAATAATAAAAATGCCAACATATAGCCAATATCCTATTATTTACCTGGACTTTTCTCGCACCCCCTGGAATATCGTCTCACACCCCCAGGGGGTGTGAGCACCCCAGGTTGGGAACCCCTGCTTTAGATAGTGGCATATAAATTTAATAAACTACCAAGATAAAGGTTTCTAGGATGATCTGTCCTCAACCTGGTCTGTTATTAGGTCTCTCAGTGTGCATTCATTATTGTACTGTAATTTGAGTCCATTCATACTCCATCACTGGAGGATTTTAAGAAGACATTGGAGAATTGCTTGTCTGAAATGGTATAGGGTCTCCTATTTGAGCAGACAGTTGGATTAAAAGACCTCCAAGGTCCCTTCCAACTCTTATTCTCCAACACCAAAGTTCAAAAGTATCAATGTTCTTTCTATTCTTTGCTTCAAAGTCCAACTTTCACATCCAGAGATTGTTACAGGAAAAAAAATGTTGTGTCTATAATACTAATCTTTGTAGGTCTAACTACTATGTAGTATCTGAATACATTAAAGCCTAATAAAATTTATATCAGGAATATTATATTGTGTCTTACATTCAGGAATTCAAAGTGATATCCATAGTGATTTTTCATATTTTTCTTTACAACAAACCTGGGAAGAGTTGGGCTGAGAAAACACAATTGTCCAAAAATCACCGAGTGACCTTGTGTGACTGATGTCTTACCTTGTGATACCTTAGCCATAATATCAATTAGCTCTACACTGGTTGTAAAATAAGAATATAAAACCAATAGCCTTCCAGATGTGTTAACCTATAAGTATAAATTGACTTATGACCACAGTTCATAAGTCAATAAGGTCTTATGAACCTTAATTTATGACATAAGGTCATAAATTGACTTATGACCACAGTTTAGTCCAAAATTTCTGTTGCTAAGCGAGGCATTTGTTTAATGAGTTTTGCCCCATTTTACAAACTTTCTTGCCACTGTTGTTACGTGAATCACTACAATTGTCAAATTAGCACAGGATTGTTAAGTAAATCAGGCTTCCCCATTGATTTTACTTGTAAAAAGTTGCAAGGTGACCCTGGGGCATGCAGTAATCATAAATATGAATCAGTTGCCAGGTGTCTGAACTTTGATCACATGACCATGGGGATGTGGCAATGGTCACAAGTGTGAAAAACTGTCATAAGTCACTTTTGTCAGTGCTGCTCTAATTTCAAATGGTCACTAAACAAACTCTTGTAATTTGAGGATTACCTGTATAAAAAATTGTTTCCAGTATGTAAACAAATGGAACTAATGGGATGGAACTAATAGCCTTTCTGGATAAAAATGAACTACAATATCCCAAGCTTTTTTCATTCTGTTCATTTAATTTAGAAAAAAAAAATATTTTTGTAAATTTTAAACAACTGGAACTCAGAAATTTTGCCCTAACTGCTGCAAATCATCCTAAAGTCTAACAGTGGATTAGGATATATTTTGTGTCCAGCCTTAATCTAATAACTATGAAGTGATCATCTATTGGGGGAAGCTGATGATGATCCTTTCAATTCAGATTTTAGTTATAAGCAATATTGGATGAAGATTGAGATACACAAGTAAGAAAGACAGAAGCTGAAGGGATATACAGTGATAATAATGGATGTGAAAATTAATTTCAGCATTATAATTCTTTTTGGACTATCAAATAAAATATTAATCATCCTATAGTGAATCCTATAGTGAATCTTTTATTACCTAAGAGATAATAAAGGTATCCATAATCCCATGTAAATGAACTTCCTTTGTTCAAATATTAATACTGAAATATTGATAAAAGATCACATGACAAAATCACATGTTGAAATTTATTAGTACCATAAGTTGTATTAGCAATAACGAGCATGCAATTAAAAAACAAAAACAAATCCAAACTATTATGGAAAAATAGTAGGCATAGCCTTCCAATAGACCATATCCAAATTATAAGCATAATTTTTTACGATTATTCTTTAAAATGTCTAAAATCACAAATTGTACTATTTTCACTTTAAGAAAATTGTTGCTAAAAGCAACTAATAAATAGGACAAGTTTTATTTCCAGAGTTCTGAATTCAAATATGACAATAGGAGAAGCATATGAACCAACTGAGCGAGTTAAAAATGGTGCTTTATCAAAATTTCGTCTTTCCACTCCAAGCATAATTGTGCAGTAATGGTGCAGAATATTGCAATACAAGAGCCTATTATTTTCACAGTCTGATAACTTAGATGATTATGTATTTCTGCTTATCTTTCTTCCGCATAGGAAAAGGTAATATGTGTCCTAGAATGACTACAGCATATATAACATCATTCATTGTTCAGGTAATTGTGTTTTCATAAGCCGTTCCATTAAAAAATAAATCTTTTAACCAATTTTTCATTAGGGCTCAGTTTTTATATTGGTTATTTAATTAACTCACGTACTGATTTGCAGAATACATTGAATTATAAATTAAACAGGTTGGATTAGTCCAACATGATATGCCCCAAAAGACTCATCAAGGTTAGGAGGTTGCTTAAATGCAGCTGCTACATTTTTAATAGAACAGTGCAAGCATCTGGTGAGCCTGTGCAGTTCATTAGTCTAATGGAAAGACGAGCAACCTGATCACTTTCAGACGTATCGAATTTCATTAAACATTCTTGCCATCCGCTGGGCATGCTGGAACTGATAGGAACTAGAGTCCAAAATATTTGGAAGACACCAAATTATCTATGCTGCTATACTGATAGGAGGCAAAAGCTGCTTCAAGCCAAGCTCGGCTCTGGATAACTAAATAGCTCTAGTGGGCTGCAATGTTACCGATAAAGGAGAATATTTGTACAATATCTGAGTTGAAACAAGGGGTCCTCGGTTCTCTCTGAGCTTGGTTGTATTTATGCAGACATTTCATTATCCAAACTAGGTAACATCCATACTAGCAGTGACCACTAGCACTGATGATGGTACCTAGTTTGGAGAATGAAACTTCTGCATAAACCAACCAAGCTCAGACAGGACCAATGACCAAGCCCCTTGCAATTTTTTTGGGCAGCAATACAGAAGTGGGTTTCCACTGCCTTTTTCCTTTTACTTCCCTGTTGAACCAACTGCCTTGTGATTCCCTTTTGTGTTGTCCAGGATTTCTGAGTTTCTGAGTCCAGATACTCATCTTAGTGCTTGCCGAGATGATGCAACACCATACAGGGGGAGAATTAAGAACGAGTTGTTCATAACATACAAAGGCAGACTTTAAAAATACCTGCAAAGAGCACTCTTCTAAACAGATTCACAACTATCAGGGGCAGTTTTTCACTAAGATATGACAAATATTAGAAACATTTTGTGTATGTGATTATGAGCATGAAAACAATACAGTCTAAGACTAAGATGAACTAGGACCAAGGAGCTGAACTTCGCAGCTTTGAGAGGCTGATGAGTATTTTTAAAAGATTTCTTTAAAAATTCAAAACGCAATTCTGTAGATTCAACTACAGATGGAAAACAGAAAAGCGGTACCACTTCTACCACATTGTCTATAGATAGATAAGCCTGGGGGTTAATAACAAACAGAACCCTAGTTATAAGTTCTTAGACAAGAGCGTGGCTGATGAGTTTTCTATCTTTTGGACCATAAAAAACAAACCCACCACGAACTGGTGCATGGTTTACTTTGCCATTTGTGAATAAGTTCATATTAACATTGACCTATCAGCCCATAATCATCGTCAATTTATTTGCTTGCTGGGCTTTTGGACCCCATGCACTGACAACTCCGAAGTGGACTGCATGGCAAATTCCCAGTCTTTTTTGGGGGGTGGGGGAGGGAAGTATTGTAAAACTCTACAACAGGGGTCCCCAAACTTGGCAACTTTAAGACTTGTGGACTTCAACTCCCAGAATTCTCCAGCCAGCAGAGCTGGCTGGAGAATTCTGGGAGTTGAAGTCCACAAGTCTTAAAGTTGCCAAGTTTGGAGACCTCTGCTCTACAAGATTCACCGATGGCAACTCCCATCATCCCCAGCCAGCATACTCCACCTATTAAAAAAAAAAAATACGGAAGTCGCAGACCCACACGTCTGAAGTTGCTGGAGGAAGGTTGCGAATACACATTCTTCCATTCAGCCCCTGAGGAATAAAGGCGTGGGAGCAGAACTTTATCCTCCCGCTTCCTGTGACAGACAGACATAACAACAGTTCTTTAACACGCGTAGCCAATTAGCTTGGGCCGTCGGCCCGTTGCAACCAATCCAGACTGGGCCAATGGTAGGGCAGGGCCCACAGCTGCCTTTTTAACCAAGCGCAGAAGGCGCGCGAAAAATGAAGGGCCCTTTGCCCTCGCGCTTCGGCCGGTTGCGTGAGGGGCGGCAGAGCAACTGCCCGAGCACGAGACAAGCAGGGCGGGCAGAGGAGGATTGTGCCGCCCTGGCTGCTTCCGCGAAGGGGGCGAGGTGGGGGTCCAAAACAGAGGGGATAGGAGTGCTGGGATACGTGGGAAGGGGCCAGAATAAGAGGAAGCGGGGGGCTTAAGCCCCCTTTGGAACTTCTCCATTGTCTCCCCTTGCCTCTTTCACCTTTGAGGTAGATCCACACGCGCGCGAGCCTTGTTCGCGGCTTCCTTTTCAGGAGCTTCTCATCTTACCCAGAGCAGTTTTTACAAGTTAAACATAAAATATAAAATAAATCCCAGCAGGATCCGTCCCCGCGGGACAGTTGATAATTTCCCTGGAGGTTAGGTGGGAAAAGTCTAGCTGAGCAGTTTTCTTGTGACGGGAGATCGGTCTCATCATAAAAAAAAAAAAAAAACAGTTGCAGTTTATTTGCAGGTATGCTGATTTGCATGAAATATAATCCGTTTTGCAATGGCGTAGTAATGCCTGGGGTTGAAGGTGTGGGATGCAAACATATTAGGAAGAGTCTTGTAGCACTCTAAAGCCAATTGGTTATGCGTGGGCATCGCCCAAGGCTCATATAGCTATTCTGGAAACTTATATTTTGTATTATTTGATTTGTCAATTGCTTACAAGATAATAGCTGTAAGTATAAACATGAGTAAGAATACAGGAAATAAGTACGAATACATGGGGACCGTAGGACAGGGATGGTAGGCACAATTGTGCACTTATGTATGCCCCTTACAGACCTCTTAGGAATGGGGTGAGGTCAAAAGTGGATAGTTTGAGGTTTGCACAGCAAACTATGAGGGTCCTTGATGCTTTCTGAGCTTGGTTGTTTTCTTGCAGACATTTCATTACCCAAACTAGATAGCATGATCATCCGTGCCAACATCTGCAAGAAAACAAGCTCAGAGAGTATGAAGAATCCCTCATCTCAACACTAGGCTACAAATATTCTCCTTTATAGAGGTTGGTTGAAAATGACTTTTTGATATAAATGGCCAAGAGTGTGTATTCTGATTTTGAAAACACCAGCTGCCTTAAGCAGCTTTTTGTACTTAGGTTCAACCCTAATTTTCATATCTGTTACTTTATGTGCTAATAATGATTTACCTTACAGCGTAAGTGTAAAAACTGACAAAAAAATAAGAGCGCTTTGCATTTTGAAGGAACTGTTATTGTTAAATTTATGCATACATAAATTGTTTTCATGGTGATGAGATATTTTCACATCGTTAAATCTGCCAGATTTGATTTATGAATAAAAACTAGCAAAGCAGTACTTTTAATGTTTAGCTAATTTATTTTGGTAGAAATCAGTCTTCCAGAATTGTATCTTATAAACTTTGCCAAGGAAACTGCAGGGACTTATCCAGGCAGTTTCCGAGAATTGGCCATTATTGAACAGAAGAAGAAAAATTATATAATGGCATGGGTGTCTAACCTTTTGGCTTGCCTGAGCCACAGTGAGTGAAGAGGAATTGTCCTGGGCCACATATAAAATATATACAGGTAGTCCTCGGCTTACAACAATTCATTTAGTGACCGTTCAAAGTTGCAGTGGCATTGAAAAAAGCAACTTATGAACATTTTCACACTTATGACCATTGCAGACATCCCTGTGGTCATGTGATTTAAATTTGGATGCTTGGTAACTGGCTCATATTTATGACGGTTGCAATATCCCGGGGTCATGTGATTCCCTTTTGTGACCGTCCGACAAGCAAAGTCAATGGGGGAGCCAGATTCACTTAACAACCACTTAATAACTGCAATGATTCACTTAACAAACGTGGCAAGAAAAGTCATAAAATGGGGCAAAACTCACTTAACACATTTCTCACTTAGCAACATAAATTTTGGGCTCAGTCATGGTGAGATGTTGAGGACTACCTGTAATATGGTTAATATATATAAATAACAACCCTTTATTTTTTTATATTTTTTTATAAAGGCCTTGGGCCAGTCACTTTCTTTCAACCCAATTCACCTCATAGTGTCCTTGAGGGGGAAATAGGAGGAAGAAAGAGTATTAGGTACATTTGCTGCCTTGAGTTACAGTTTTTATAAAAATAAATAAATAAAGACATGCTTAAAAATAAATCTGGTGAACTTTTCTCAAGGGAGAAAAATTAGAATTAATATTTTATGAACTACCAGGGTTTATTCTTTCTTTGCTTCCATCTAGGGGCTACTTCCAGTATGAACCTTCGTGACAAGGGAGAAGGGCACGCACCGCCTGGTTTCCCTTCACCCCATCCACTGAAGGTACCCCTGTTGGAAGAAAAAGCTGAACGAAAATTGGTCAGGGTCAAACGCCGTCGAACGCGACGGGAACGCAACTACATCAAATTTGGCAGGAAGGCTACGGGCAAAATTCCAGAACAGAAACCCAACCGCCAGGGCCTGAAAAAGATGCTGGCCCCTTTCTGGAGCTCCCAGCTTAGCAACTGTGCTAAATCAACCCCCATCAAAGGGAGCCATCTTGCCAAATCCGTGGTCATAACCCAGAACAGATTGACACAGCACCTGGGCATCTTTAACAGAGAGGTGAAATCCGCCGATATTGAGAGATTATTGAGTCCCAAGGCTGAGCATGATACCCTGGATGTAACTCCAATCCAGAAAGCCAGCGGAGGGCTGTTGGGAGAAGAGATACAATCCTGTAGCTCTCTTGATACAAACCAGAAATCTATTCCCGGAGAGCAATGTGAAGGCACTTTAAAGGAATTGAACCCAGGGCACGAGGATGCTCATTTGACGGTAACGCCAGCCGCCCCTGCATCAATCAGAGAGCACCATCCTGTAGCTGTTGTGCAGGAAGTGGATGCAGGCTACAAACCCTCATTGGCATCTCGTGCCGCGACCTTCGATCAACAGGCTGCAGAGGAGGAGGATTTCCAAAGCAGCACAACAGCGGCTGCAAACGACAAGGAAAACGTGCCTCCACCTCCCGCAGAAGGCGCTGAGCTGAGGAAACGCACCCATCTGGCAAAGGAACTCGCTCAGGACTTAGAAAAACTGCTAGATCTCAAGGCAATATTCCCTGGGCGTGATTTAATTGGGGAAATGCGGCAGGCGGTTATCAACGCCGTACTGCAGCAAAAGAAAACCGTGCCCGATTGGTCTGCTTTGACGCTGCTCAGGAAAAAAGCAGGTAGTTGTAACATGGACGCAGGTAAGAGGTGTGAGTGTAAACCCTGTTAGAAGGGCTGGTGCAAGGCAAGCAGCTTTGTGGCAGACCCGGAGTTTTGTTCTCAACGCTGAAGACAAAGGGGCTCCTTCCGCAAAAGGATCGTATTTTTCCCCAGCCTCCCTTGGCAGCCTGTTTTGGGTTTCCAGTGCGCTTTAAAGAGAAAACAGTCGAGCAATTGTCTCACAAATCGAGTGGTTTTAAAGCAGGGGTGTCCAACCTTGGTAACGTTAAGTCTGGAGGACTTCAACTCCCAGAATTCCCCAGCCAGCTTTGCTGGCTGGGGAATTCTGGGAGTTGAAGTCCTCCAGGCTTAACGTTACCAAGGTTGGACACCCCTG
>NW_020716766.1:1492515-1513170 GCF_900518725.1 Notechis scutatus
ACCAAGGTTGGACACCCCTGTTTTAAAGTATTCAGCACAAAAGCTTAATTCTTTTCCAGTTCCTGTAACTTTGATCCATCCTTCCCCAGGTTTCCTATCTATCCCAGCCTCCAGAAGTACAGACATACAGTAGCATCTCTTAGAACCGTGATGGTGAACCTATGGCACAGCCATTTATGTGGGCACACGAGCCTCAGCCAAACTTACCTGCACTGCGCATGTCCCAGCTGATTTCTGGCCCGTTTGAGGCTGTTTTCGCCCTCCTGGAAGCTCGAGGGAAGCCTCTGCAGCTCGGGAGGCTGAAAAACGGGCCTTCCGGAAATGCCAAAACAGGCCCATTTTCAGCCTCCCGAGGCTGCAGAGGCTACCCTCGAACCCCCGGTGCAAACGGCCTCCCCGGGCTCCAGAGGCCCTCCGTAGGCTGAAAACAGGCACTTCCCGGTATTTCCGGAAGGCCCGTTTTTTGCCCTCCCGAGACTGCAGAGGCTTTCTTCGAGCGCATGCACGGGGGGGGGGGGGCACATTGCATTGTGGGCGCTGGCACGTGCGCACTTTTGGCGCACCGCAACGAAAAGGTTTGCCATCACTGCCTTAGAACAAGGGTGTCAAACTCAATGTCATTGAGGGCCGCATCAGGGTTGTGTTTGACCTCCAGGGTGGGTGGGAGGGGTGGGTGGTGAGGTGGTTGTGGCCAGCTCGATGTCTGGGGCACCTGTGCACCTGCATGCAGCCCTCCTGAGCTCCATTTTCATTGGCAGAGACACCGCAGGCCAGTCCTTCGCTGTTTCCAGGACAGCTGATCTAAGCATCCCATAGGCTAGATCCAGCCCACGGGCCTTGAGTTCGACACCTCTGCCTTAGAACCACTTAAACCACCTCTTTTCTTGGAGTTTCACATCAGCTGGAAAGGGCAAGCATGCCCAGGAAAGGAAACAGCTGCTTTAAGGTTGCCCAGCTGGTGCTGTGTGCCTGCTCCAGGTCACATTTTGTCCTTCGAATGCAGATCTCGGCACAGCTTTACTATCCACCGATCTCCGAATCAATAAAAAAAAAAAACAATGCCCAGCGCGTTCCCATCGCTGATCCCTGTCCTGCTTTTATTGCCTCTGTTCCCAGTCACCGCAGTCACCTGACTTCCCTTCAAGATGATGGATGACAAAGCCTTACTGATGTTACACTCAGGGTGGGGTTTAGAAGAAGGGAGGGATATTACTTTAATGCTAGTATAGCAAAGAACAATTTGAGCCTTTTCACTCGAGGGCTGGGGATGAAATGAAATGTCACAGGAACAAGGAAAAAAAATGTGACCAGAGCATATTTTTGTATGGTGGTATTTTCCAGTTGGTAAAAATAAAAAATCACTGGTCCCAGAAAAAAACATAATTACAGGTAGTTCTTGACTTATGACTACAATTGAGACCAGAATTTCTGTTGCTAAGTGAATTTTGCCCCATTTTAGGACCTTCCTTGGCCACCGTTGTTAGATGAATCACTGCAATTGTTAAGTTAGTAACACGGCTGGCTTTCCCACGGACTTGCTCGTTAGAAGGTCATAAAAAGATTATGACATGGCTCTTGGATGCTGGAACCGTCATAAATATGAGTCAGTCGCCAAGCATGTGAATTTTGATCATATGGCCATGGGGATGCTGCCATGGTGGTATGTCTGAAAAATGGATCAAGTCATTTTTTTTCAGTGCTGTGTTGTAACTTCAAACAGTCACTAAACGAACCGTTGTAAGACTACCTGTAACTAGTAAGGCTTGAATTTTAACAAAACGTTCTGAATGTCCCATCTATATATATTACTGCTGCAGCACATCAGATAGAGATTGGTGGGCCTTTCATAGGAACCTTTACTAGCAGATACTACAGATACTGACCTCCAGGGACAGTAGTTAAAGCTCTCAACACCCCCCCTCCCTTTCCAAAACACTTTGGCTGACTGGCTAGTGATGTGTTAAGAAGGGCAAGAGCTGAAGTGGAGGGGATGCCCAATTTTCCAACCTTATCTTGCCACGTGTTCAGAAAAGTGGTTGGTGGCCTGTTTTCCTACTACCATGAGTGGGAGAGGAAGAAACTTCAAGAAACTTATTCACTTTCTCATTTCTATTTCTTGCAACACTATTTCCTACGGTGTGGTGAATCTGTCCGTCTACAAAAGTATATACAGTAGATTAATCCTGGCTTTATTTACGCTGATAGAATGTGTTTTGTAGATTTGCAATTCCTGGGATGGGATTCCTTGCATTCACTTACTGTGCCCTCTTTTAGATGTCAAGAGCCCAGATAACAGAGGCCAGAAAAAAATGCTTTTGGAACAGAAATCTAGCAACTGCAACAGCAGGAACTCTGAGCAGAGCGTTTCTCTCAAAAACCAAAAAGAGCGAGAACAAAATTTCCTTACCTGTTTCTCTCACGATCCTACGCAAAGAGCGGTAAGCGCAGTAAACTCTTGAGGCCATTTCTCCATTCTGGATGTTAAAAGTGCTACCTCCCCCTTCTTAGGTTGGCATCAAGATGTAACCCCGTAAAATTTCTAGTCTGAGCCCTCGTGGCGCAGTGATTAGAGTGCAGTATTGCAGGCTAACTCACTGCCCACAGCCAGAAAGTTCAATCCTGACCTGCTCAAGGTTGACTCAGCCTTCTGTCCTTCCGAGGTCAGTAAAATGAGCACCCAGATTGTTGGGGACAAAATGCTGACATGGTAGACAGTTCAGAAAGTGCTAAAAAGCACTATGGAGTGGCATATAGGTCTTAAATGCTATATTAATGGCAACTTTGCAGTGCTCATGGCAAACCCCACTGCTCAGATTTGCTGGTATTTTATAGTCATTGTAGGCATGTGAATTGGGCTCCTCTGATTTTCCTGAAGGGATCCCAGAATTCCAGGTAACATGGCCAGACTCCTAATATATATGGAAGGTGAAAAATGCTGGCTGGGGAATTCTGAGAATTGAAGTCCAGAAGTCTTAAAGTTGACTGATTTGGAGACCCCACCCCCACCCCCGATCTGTGCCGTGTGGCGGCAAAGTGGTTAGAAAGTTTGGCAGTTTGATTCTTACCAGGCTCATGGTTGACTCAGCCTTCCATCCTTCCAAGGTGGGTAAAAGGAGAACCCAAATTGTTGGGGGCAATTATGCTGATTCTGTAAACCGCTTAGAGAGGGCTGTAAAGCATTGTGAAGCGGTATATAAGTCTAAGTGTCAACTCATAAAACATTTCTATGGTCTTTTTAGAGTTGCCAACAGAAAGGGAGGGGGAGCAGTGTGGCAGCTTGGAAATCGAAAGTGCATTCCATAAATAGTTTATCAGAGAGAGTAACTAGGTGACTGAAGTTTCTGCTGCGCAAATTTCTAACTGGAGAGCATGATTGATGACTCTTGGCTATGGATGTGTCTCTGGAGAATATGAATTAAGATACACCAGGGGGTGGGCGAAAACCAGGATCAAGGGTGACAATGAACAATGTGTTTCAGAGTCGGCTACACCCAGACAGCGCCAGACCTTTTCACTCCCAATAAATCCTTTTGAACTTTTGGAAGTTTGGCTCGAGACTCATGATTTAATTGGGGTAACTGCCAGAATCCTGACACTAAGTGCTATTGCTATATGCCACTGTATTCTATTCACCTTTGACTGCTCTGTAGTGATTGTTTCTCCGTACAGGCAGATGACAGACTATGCCAAAGAGAAGATTTTGAGCTGTTCGCTGCGTCCGAAGTACGCAACCCACACAGCTTCTTCTTAACGGCAGCTCAGCCTCACTCCCTCCTGTCCACATCTTCCGAGAGTGCGAATTCAGCCAAGAGCTCCTTCGCTCTTCCAGAGGAACAACGTTCTCCGCCAGCGGTCAGAACTGCTCGGCCCTGGGAGCAAAGCCTGGGGGAATCCAGAGGCAGGCAGGAGAGGTCCGAAGGCAAGAAGAAAAAATGGCCCCTGAAAAAAATGGCTACCTCCAAAAGGCCTCATCCACTTCGCCAACCGCTTGCCACCCGGGATTCCTTTGGATCAGCTGGTCTTGGCAGAAGCCCCAGCAGCTTCCTTTGGGCCGATCCGCAGCCATATCCTTTCGCCTACAAACTAAGCCCAGATCGGTGGACTTTACGGGAAGCGGAGTCCATCCCAGTGTACAACTTGCATCCTTCACAGGAGCTGCACAATTCTCACCTTCTAGATTTAGGACTCGCGACCGTAGAAAAAGCTGCCCCGGAGCCCCAGACTTCTTTTGACGTCTTAAAAAGTATCTGGAGTCCTAAACTGCCCAGTAAGGAAGCCAGATTCCCAATCTCCCAAGCTTTGGCCTGTTCTTCTTCCTTGGCTCACTTGCCACTGCCTTCCCGAGAGCTGAACTCAGAACAAGGGCAGCCGAAGGAATTTTTCCAGCTCAACGTCATCACCCAACAGCCTCATTCCTTTTACAGGCAGTGTTTTCAGCCAGAAATCTCTTCACCCAACAGGCCCCCTCAGCTGAAGAACGGACTCTCCGCGCGAGGAAAACCTAGGCTCTATTACCAGAAGGTCTCTGCCGAGCAGGGGAAAACCTCACACAATTACCAGTTCTGGGGGTTGGCAGAGGCCTCTGAGAAAATGCCGAGTTCTAGAGAAAAAAGAGCTCCCAGACCCGGGAGCCAGATGTGTAGTCTGGAGAGGCTGCTTCATTTGGGAAGCGCACAACAGCTGCAAGTTTTACAGCAACTGCCCATGTCTTATTTCCCCCCTTCTGAAGCTTTAGACAAGGGGAAATCTCCTCTCTGCACTTTACAGGGCCACCTGTGGGGCCAAGCCAGCCCTGAACCCTGGGCCTTCCCGAGAATGAAGTTGTACTGAAAACTGCATTGTTAAGAGAAGCTTGGAAAAGAGAAAGAAAGAAAATCACTCAGCATGAATAGGAGAATGGGAACTAGCATTAGCCACATTGAACCTATAATTGCATCTCTCTCGATCATTTTGTTCTGTGATTTTTTTTCCCGTCATTTTTTTTTTTAAAGCCCATTTTCTCACAGAAAGTCACTCACAGAATTATAGTCTCCTTTTTCCCCCCCCAGGTAAGCCAGCCCCGTGAGGCGATTGCTTTCCAAGAGAAGATGAGGGTTTGGTTCTCTTTTCATTGTGTTATGATGAGGCACAAAAAATCACATTACCAATCTTCATTAAATTACATTCTAAGAAACACAATGCCGTTCTCTTGCTGTTTTTGAAGGGAGGGAAACAATTCAACTGATTTTATTTTTTTCACAGGGCAGGAATAAAGCTCCATCACCATATCACAAGGATACTTTTGATAGGGTTTGGTTTGGATTGTCGTTCTGAAGCTTTTGATGCCTCGCGTCCCTTTTGCAATGATAGGGTGTGCTGTAGTGTTGACTTCTACAACGTTAGGTCTGCAGCCACTGTTCATGATATGGGGAGGGATGTGCAGATTTCAGGTTGCAAGAAGTGACATAAAAACATTTGCATTTGCATAATTAAGTATTTACTTTACTCTTAAGAAGTAAAGGAACACTTTTGATCACCTAACCATGGGGATGTTATAATAGTTGTTAAGTATGAAAAATGTGTCATGCCCCTGTTGGAGTCTGAATCTGAGGAGGAAGCAGCTGACAGAGAATGGGAGTGTGGCTCCGTTGGCTGTGGAGGAAACTGGGGAAGGGCAAAATCTGGCTGGGCAGTGCAGGGAAGAGGGAGGGACAAGGGAGAGGGAGTTCAGAGGAAGACCCAGGCCCACCCCGTTTTCATCCTAAGGCACGCAGGGAGGAATGGAGAAGAGAGCAACATGGGTTGCATGGCTTATGGGGGAGGAAAGGGCCCTGATTTCCTTCATTAGCCACAGCTGGGAAGACAGTTGATAAGAAAGTCAGGCTGCGTGCGGCAGACTGCTTGGAGCAAACATGACTTTATCCTGTGTTGTCGTGGCTTATCTGTGTTCCTGGCATCTTCCCAACCCTGTGAGTTTTGCCGTTTCTTCAAGTTTGAAATTCTTGCTCCTGCCCTGCCAAACTAATTACTTCAGTTTGGCTTGTTTGGACTTTAAGTTACAGTTTGTGTTGCTCATGTTTTGGACTTAATTTTCTGCAGTCAAAGGCTGTTCCTGGGAGAGTTTTTCTCCAGCCAGAAGGTAACCTGGGCATTGGGGGTGAAGTTGAAGATAATAAAGGGACTCTTATTGCTTATCTGACTGTGTTGCCTTCGTGCCACGCCCCTTTGGGTCATCACAAAATAGTTATAAGTCATGTTTCTCAGAGCCATTGTCACTTTGAACAGTCACTAAATGAGCTGTTGTAAGTCGAGTACTACCTGTACTAGCAGAGAAACCTAATATTTTTCCCTGGTCTATTTTGTTTCCACGAGCAACGGGGTACAGTTCTTTTACTGCCACACAAAACCACATTTGAGGCCATTCGTGCATCCATCTTGGAAGATTCTCCCTGGATGGCCTTGTTTCTCGCCTTGGTGTTCCTGCTCGGTATGCAAGCATCACACTCTTAATTCATTGGTTTCCCCCCCACCCCTCCTTCCTACCAGGAGAATACTTGAACAGATTATATCTCAGTTAATGATGCTAGATGAGTAAACCACCGCAGCAATAAGTTTAGGGAGGAGTGGGAATTGCTCATCGAAGAATCGGTGCCAGAACTTGTCTAAACAAACAGAGGAAATCGCAGTAATTGAACACATTATACTGAAACCGATTTTCAAGCTAAAGGAATTTGGAAATAGACTGCTCTGCCTTTGGAAGTCACGGGTGGTTAGAGATGATATGTCACTTGCAAACGATTACACTCATCTTCTGCAGATGAATTCCCCCCCCCAAAAAAAGAATACAAATTTGTCTTTGGACAGAAGCCAGTACTGTAGAGACTTCCATGTAAGGATCTCTGAATTGGCCTCCATTGATGAGGAAGTGCTTCAAAGGGGGAAATCCTTCAGGAAAAGGATTACAGATTAACAGAGTTGGAAGGGACCTTGTAGGTCATCTAGTCCAAGACGCACACCCCACCCAAGCGGGAGAATTTCTGCTGTTAAGCAAGCTGGATGTTAAGTAAGCCCTACTCAATTGCGTAACCTATTTATTTATTTTTATTTATTTTAATTTTATTTGGTTTGTCAATTACTTACAAGATAATAGGTACAAGTAAAAACATAGTTATGAATACATGGATACCTATAAGAAAAATAAAAAAAGAAAGAATAGGACAGGGACGGTAGGCACGTTGGTGCGCTTATACACGCCCCCTACAGACCTCTTAGGAAAGGGGTGAGGTCAATAGTAGAAAGTCTTAAGGTTAAAGTTTTAAAGAATTTGCCATGGTTGTGGAGTGAATCCAGTTCCCCTCTGACTTTCCTTGTCAGGACTGGCTGGGAAGATCACAAATAGTGATCACGTGATCTGGGAAGCTGCAACTGTCATGTGCCAGTTGCCAAACACCCGAGTCTTGATCACATGACCATGGGAATACTGGGTCAGTTGTAAGTGTGAGGACCAGTTGTAAGTAACTGTCTTCGGTGTCATTGTAACTTTATACGGTCACTAAACAAACAGCTGTAAGTCAAGAATACCTCTACTAAATGAAAGTTCACAAGTGTTTGTAACTGTTGCCATGAATTTACTTGGATGTGTAATTTTGCTCACAGAGATCATTCTACTAGTCCTTCTCACAAATGCATGAAGATTAAACGGAATTATCCCATTTCCATGACTTTTAATTTTTTGAAGTTGGCATACACAATTGCTAAACCACTTAAAATCTTGTTGGTGATTCTCCACATTTCACTACAGAAGCTTATATTAATAAAAATGATTCATTTTTATTCATTCAGTCCATTCATTTCATATCATAAACTAGAGTAGTTCAACACATTTCACATGTCAGGCTAGCCTTAAATGGGGTTGAGATACATACGTGAACCACATTTAGCCGTGATTGGGTAAATTTGGGCATCATCGCATCATATGTGAAGGCATGTTTTGCACGTCCATTTGCCAACAGACCAGTTTCCCCTGGAGGAACTACACAGTGAAAATGAATTTAAAGTTACCTGTTGCATGAGAACATCAGAAACCTGAGGCTCTAATGTTAATGATAATACCAAACAATAAAAAAAAGCTCTGATCCAACCAGTTTTTGTCTAACCAGGTATATTTTTATATGTTTGTCACATATTCTACACATAATGTCAACTCATAAAATATTTCTATGGTCTTTTTAGAATTGCCAACAGAAAAGGAGGGAGGAGCAGTGCAGCAGCTTGCAAAACCGAAACTGCATTCCATAAATGTTTTCATATATAGTTTCCAGGCGACTGAAGTTTCTGCCATGCAAATTTCTAACTGGAGAGTATGACGGATGACTCTTGGCTATGGATGTGTCCCATTGGAGAATATGAATTATGATATACCCAGGGGGTGGGGGAAAACCAGGCTCAAGGGTGACAGTAAATGATGTGTCTCAGAGTCAGCTACACCCAAGTAGCACCGGCATGTCTTCTCATAAATCTTTGAGCTTTGAAAATCCGGCTAGAGACTTAATGTTTTAAATGGGGGTCACTACCAGAGCCCTGACACATGATCATTAACAGATGGAGGAAGGAAAAAGTGCATGGAAACAGGCCATCTTACAACACTTCAATATTCCACCACGCCATTCTTCCGTGTGTCCCAAATGGATTCAGGGTAGCAACAAGCTCGTATCTGACGTCTCTTCTTGATCAAACCACTCGGTCATTTTCTCCTCTTTGTCCTCTGAATTACTGGCCTTCAGGGCCATCCTCAACTTAGCCCAGAACAACCGCTGAGCCTCTGGATCCGGAGACCACGCAATGTAGGTCTTCTTCAGCATCACTTTCCGCATCCGGTGATAGGCAGACAGCTCCCTCTCAGGGATGGCTTCTAGGATAACAGGAATAAGGACGTCTTTCAGTTCATCAAAAAGCCGGTAGCTGGCAAGCTGAATCTCCATGGAGCACCATTCACTCTGCAGGTACTTCCTGCTGATAATACAAATGGTGTGTCGGCTATTGTGGATGCTGTCTACTATATTGTCTATTATGTATCTCCCGGGCTGAAAGTCTCGATGATGGAGGCAAAGCCGGAAGGTGGGAGCTCCTGCTTTCTCTAGACTGGGCACCAACTGTTTGAGCACCCAGCTCTCGTCCGCGGAGTTGTAGGAGACGAAGGCGTCGAATTTGTAGTGCTCGTCTTTGCCTCGCCTCCAGTAATCGTTGACCCAAGCGCGCAAGATGTAGATGTGATACTTGATGTGCCAGTAGCTGCGGTGGTAAAGGAAAGGTAGCAGCATGGAGAGCAGCAAAACTGGGAAGGTGGTGGAGAACAGGTAGAGCCCAATGTCTTGGAAGCAGACATGGGTATCAAAGCTGTAAACGTAACTAGGCTGCGGTCCAGAATTGCAAGAATAATTGTAGAGGTAGACCACCTGCACCCGTTTATTGCTCAGCCAATTCTGGAACCAAATATTATTGCAGGTGCAAGCCAAAGGGCACTTGCGTAGGTCGAGGTAGCTGAGTGACGGAAGAGCTTCCGCCACGCTGCTGTTGAACGTCCGCAGCTCATTCTTCCCTAACATAAGATAGCGCAGGTTGCTAAGGTTGCCAAAGACCTCCAGAGTCAGGGTGCGAAGCCCAGCGTTCTCCAGATTGAGATTTCTCAAGTTCTTCAGGTTCTTGAATATCCCAGGGGGGAAATCCCCCCTGCCGTTGCTGGTATCGGACAAGGTTAGAAGTTCCAGCTGCCCTAAGTCATCAAAGACATCCGGGGCAATAGACAGAATTTTGTTCTCTGACAGGTAGAGGTTGCGCAAAGAGGTCAGGCCCTTGAGGAACATGGAGGGAATGACTCTCAAACCGTGGGGTTGCTGAGACTGAAGTTTGAGGTCGTAGACTCTGCCCAGGTTCCCAAAGGGGGGTTGCTTGAGCTGATTCTTGCTGATAAAGTATATCTTATTCCCCATCAGATCTAGCACTTGGAGCGTCCTCTCAATTGGATGGAAAAAACTAGGGCTAATGTACTGGAGGTTGTTGTTATCCAGGTAGAGATTGGAAAGGTTCTTCAGCCCTTCGAAGGACACATTGGACAGCTGGTGGATATTGTTTCCCCCGAGATCCAAAATCGACAGCTTCCCGAGACTCTTGAAGGTGCCGGGGAAGAGAACCGAAACATGGTTGTTTCTGAGATTGAGGACCTGGAGGTTGCTCAGGTCACTAAAGCTGTCGTTGTAGATATCCGTCAGAAGGTTGTTATCCAAACGCAACTCCCTGAGTTGTTTCAAACCCTTCAGGGCTTTTGCGTGGAGGAAGGCAATGCTGTTGATGTTTAGATGGAGCGTGGTCAAATGAGGGGCGTAGTGGAAAGCTGAACTTTTGATCGAGAGGATGCGGTTGAAACGGAAAGAAATGGTTGTCAGCTCCGGGAAGGGAGCTGTTTTCTGGCAACCCTTCAGGTGTTTCAACAAATTGTGCTCCAACAACAACTTACTCAAATGGCTTTGCGCCGTGGCGTTCAACATTTGCCTCATACAGTCCACTGACCGGAGCCGATTCCTGGAAAGGTCTAGGAGCTGGATGGGAGGACAATCTAGGAAAGCTTGGTAACTCAGGTTCCTCAGGTTATTGCTCTGCAGATGGAGGTCGAAAGGACGGTTGGATTTCCTAAGATGCTGGCACACCTTGGTCAGCTGGGAAACTTTGTTTAAATGCAACCCAGAGTAATCCAAGCTGCGAGGCTTCAGGTCAGACATATCCAAGAGCTGGAGAATGTCGATGTTGTTCCCCACCAACTTTAATCTTTGGAGTCTTTGAAGGCTAACATTAGCAAAAAAAGAGGCATCTGAAAACTTGTTGTAAGAGAGGTCCAGCACCGTGACGTTCCCCAGGAATCTCGGCCCCGGACCTTCCATCTTACAAAGGGAATTGTTGCAGAGCTTAAGGTTATACAAGGAAGGAGGAAACCCCACTCCCAGCTGAAGGAAACTCAGATTATTGTTGCAAAGGTTGAGGTATTTCAGCTGGTTTAATTTCTGCACGCTCCGAATCACGACATCAAAACTGTTCAAGTTGTTGAACTGGAGCTGCAAATCTAGAAGGCTGGGTAAGGGGCTAAAGGCCTCCAGATGGAGCACGCTCAAGTGATTATTGTGCAAGAGAAGGAGGGTGAGGTTTGCCAAGCCAAGGAAAATGCCTTTGGAAAGATTGGTGAGATGGTTACAGGAGAGATTGAGCCTCTCTAAAGCCCCGAGGTTTGCAAAGGCCCCCGCTTCTATTTTCTCCATTTTGTTGTAGCTCAGCTGCAAGTTCTTCAGTTGAGGAAGGTGACGGAAGCTCCCATAAGGCAAGACTGGGATGGTGTTATGCGATGCGTTGACCACTTCGGCGCTATGAGGGAGGTCATCTACAATACTGGAGATATTGTTCAGGAAACGCTGCATGCACTTGAAATACGAAGGATCCTTCATGTCTTGGATGCAATTTCTGAAGCCGTAAGCGGTTATCCCCTGAGGGTTAAAGAGGACAAAAGCCAAGAAAAGATGTATGCAGTTCATTTGGCCCATGGCTGAACAGGGTTTTTTTTCCAATCCCCAACCTCTGAATCAGTGCTGATACCTAGAACCAAAACACAAACAAACAACACGAATGTTTAAAAAACACTTCTAGGTGCACCAATTAGGCCATCAGGGTTTTTTTTTAATGGTAGTGACTGAACAGAAGGTGAAGACTTTTTAAGGTGCAATTTCTACTAACAATTATAATTGAAATACTACTACTACTACTACCACTACCACTACTACTACTACTACTACTACTAATAATAATAATAATCAATTGAAGGTCAACCAACTCAGAGTAGCCTGCATTATTTCCCCTAGCTTCCATTCACGGGTCTTTTGACCCAGGCTTCATCAAACTTAATTAAACACAAACTTGTTTTAAAAGCAAAACCTATTTTAATGCAACGCTGGGAATTATTTTCAGTCACAGCCAAAACTAACTTAAACAGATAAGCACACACCTGTCAGTGCTGTAGAATGCTGCCAAAAACAGAAGTATCCAAATTAATTATAACAGTACCAGAAAAAAAAACGACCAGAATACACAGAGCTTCAAAAAGGACCCAAAATCTATTGAACTGCTTTGCTTCCTGCAAAGTTTTCGTCATTGAGGTCTGACTTTTATCCCTTATGGGAGGGGCAATCACCTCCCAGCCTTACACCCGAGTCACCCCTTCTGTTTCAACTGCTCTCGCCTTCTAGCGGCTCTGCGCACACGCGCTCTGGGAACAGGCCAGAGGTGGTATTCAGCGGAAATTTTGAGAAGTTTGGAAAACCGGCAAATATCATCTCTGACTGGAGATTTTACAGTATCCTTCCCCTGCCACCCCCACCAAGCCACCCCCACAGAACCAGTAGTAAAAAAAATTGAATCCCATCTCTGGAGCAGGCTCCCCTGGGTCCTCTGCTTCACTGCTGCCAGAATCTGAAGGCTCCAGAGGCAGCACCCCACTCCCAGATGGCCCTGGCCCCATCCCTGCATCGGATGCAGGACCCTCGTCCGAGTCCTCCCTGGACTCCCGGACTGGTCCCCTTTTGTCCTCACTGTCAAATACCTCTGCTGTCTGCACTGGCTGCCGGCGAACCACAACAACGGGTGCAAAGTAACTGTGGCAAGAAAGAATTAAAACGGGAAAACCATGCAGGTGGTGAGAGCCCCTTTAGTTGGGTGGTAATCAGCAGGACAAAAATGGGGAAAGTATTAAGCAGATTGCTGATTTTCCACTCCACCTGCAATCTCTCAAAGCTGTTTTAAAAAAAAAAGTATAAAACATGCCTATTTATACATCACACGGACTGAAAAACCCTGGATACCCCAGTTTAAAAAAAAAGCACTTGAACGTAATTTCTAACCGTGGGCAAAGAATGCTTTTAATTCTTTCTGTGGGTAGATTTACATTGACATCCATTATTTTATTTGAGGGGGGGGGGATGTGATATGCATTAAAATAAAGTAAGGTTCGATCCTGTACCCCCTCCCACCTTGGTTTTACCAAGGCTCTTTCCAATGTGGGCTGAAGTTTCTGCAATTAATCAACTTTTTTTGTTGCCCCATATGCAAGATAAAAAACACACACACCAGCTGCTTGCTTGCTTTTCGCATATGGCAATTGACGCTGTGTGGTGCACAACAAGTGGCAAATATGATTTTCTGGATCTCTGCTTGAGGTCTCACTCTTTCCTCACTGTTCAGTCTGTCTCTACTATTTTTGCACACTGAGCAAGAACTTCATAGCTCTAAACCCGTATTTCTCAAACTCAGTAAGTTTTAAGTTGCGTCGACTTCAACTCCCAGATTTCCACAGCCAGCTACACTATGCTAGTTGAGGAATTCCTGGAATTGATGTCCACACATCTTAACATTGTTGAAGTTGACAAACAGAGATAGATACAGATTAACAGAGTTGAAAGGGACCTTTAGATCATCTAGTCCAACCCCTCGCCCAAGCAGGAGACTCTACACCATTTCTGAAAGAGGGCAGTCCAGTCTCTTCTTGAAAGCTTCCAGGGATGAAACTCCCACAACTTCCGAAGGGAAATTCTGTTCCGTTGGTTGAGAGTCCTAGAAGTTTTTTGAGAGCCAGTTTGGCCTGCCTGCCTGCCTGCCTGCCTGCTTCATTCTCAAACCAGCAATATCAGGCACTCACGACTGCAAGTTCTAAAGTATCTTTGCCCAACCTAAAACACACAAATTCTTCCAGACAGACAAGAGGCCACTCACAGCCTTTTGCAAATATTGTAATACTGAATCCACAAGCCCGAAGGAGTCCTTGCTCTCTTCTTCTTATTATTCTTTTAAAAAGCATAAACTACCTAGCAAACACCAATGTGCCTACCATCCCTGTCCTATTGTTTCTTTTTATTTTTCTTATATGTATCTATTTCATGTACTCATAACTATGTCTATACTTACACCTGTAATCTTATAACCACTTGACAAAATAAATAAATAAATAAATAAAACAATGAGAAGCTCTGACCTGTTTTTCTCCATATGCCTCAGGTCTCCACTAATACAGCAAGCTCAGCTTCAGGCGAGTAGACGCTAAAATAACTTTTCCTGCCATATGTGCGAAAGTTTAAAAATGCATTCTGCTTATACAGTCATTAAGAGGGAAGTGAACTAAGTTTCTGTTTTCGCTTTTCTGGCAGCCCCAATGTGTTCTCTTTTACAGTCAGCGAGGCAGTGGATAATAGCAGAAGCTGTGATTTGGGGTGTTGCTGGTGAAGAGGGAAAGCAGTAGCACCCAACATATATGGACAAATAATTATGCAGAGTTTGTGCAGGTTCTTCTCACATTCTGGTAGTCCTCTATTTACGAACACAGTGGCGGTCAAAAATTTCTGTTTCTAAGTGAGATGGTTATTAAGTGACTTTTGCCCCACTTTATGACCTTTCTTGCCACAGTGGATAAGTGAATAACTGCAGTTGTTAAGTTAGAAACAGGGTTGTTACGTGAATCTGGCTACCCCAATGACTTTGCTTGTCCGAACAGAACAGAATAGTTGGAAGGGACCTTGGAGGTCTTCTAGTCCAACCCTCTGCCTAGGCAGGAAACCCTACACCACTTCAGACAAATGGTTATCCAACATCTTTTTAAAAAACTTCCAGTATTGGAGCATTTACAACTTCTGGAAGCAAGTTGTTCCACTGGTTAATTGTTCTAACAGTCAGGAAATGTCTCCTTAGTTCTAAGTTGCTTCTCTCCTTGATTAGTTTCCATCCGTTGCTTCTTGTCCTGGCCTCTGGTGCTTTGGAGAATAGCTTGACTCCCTCTTCTTTGGGGCAGCCCCTGAGATATTGGAACACTGCTGTTATGTCACCCCAGTCTTTCTTTTCATTAAACTAGACATCCCCAATTCCTGCAACCATTCTTCATATGTTTTAGCCTCCAGCCCTCTAATCCTCTTTGTTCCTCTTCTCTGCATTCTTTCAAGAATCTCAACCTCATTTTTATAATATACTGACCAAAACTGGATACAATATTCTGAGTGTCAGAAGTTTGCAAAAGGTGACAATTAAAAGCATGGTTACCTAGTCAGACTATCTAAGTGGATTTTACAGCATCCAAGAGATACTTGCATGGTATCTCCTTCCCCACTTTTAAATAAGAAGAGATCAATTGGTTGATCTTTTTAATCTCAGTTTTATTCCATTAATGGAATTGGATAACACTCATATGGCTTCAGATAATAAGGGCGCTTAGCGAATGAAGCTTGGCTGGCTACAGTTGGCTCACGAGGTAGATCTATTTTCCCAAAACATGATTTGGTTTTAACAAAACAACCTGTTGTAATGATGGGGCAGTCGAGTTGTTTGATCATGAACAACTGAATCATGATGATCTTTATTGGAGTCTAGTCTTGCATTTATACACATTTTTAGTTATCCTCCATCACTGGTTAACTTTGGTTACTGCTTAACTTTCGTTACTGTTTAGCACAGTCATCCATACAATTAATTATCTCTAGTTAAAGTCTAACATATGTTTACTTCCTCTCTCTAATCCTCTTTTAGATTAGTGACTTTGTTTACCTGAGTTGTATTTGCTTGGAAACATTCTTTATCTGAGGTTTGCCATCCGAGATTGGAACATTCCTGCAATTACAACTCTACAACAACCCTCTTTCCCCCCCCCTCAAAAAACCCCGCTTTCTGTTCTAGAATTTCCAGTATGCACTATATTTCACTTTTTAAAGCCTTACCGAGCAAAAAAAAACATATGAGGGTAATGTCATTCTAGATGAGCTGCAGGTTTCCAAGGATGGGGCTAGCAGCATTTTGACTTTTTGCAACAGAACTCCAAGAGTCACCATTCTCAGAAGATCAAATGGAGAAGTCGCTCCCTGATTCAATCATTCAACTGATTTGAGAATACAGAATACGGATGTGATAATAGGAAGTTCGGGAGTGACAGCATTTCTGCAGATGTTGAGGTTCCTAATTGGGACGAGAGGCCTGGCATGGCCGTTGTAAAGAAAAGATAGCCTTCTACCTTGAGTTGGCATGTGGACAGCTTTGGTTTTGAACTCTGCACTCTAGCCTGGAAGATACCCCAGGAGCTGCCCCACTGGATAAAGGGGTCCTAAGTGCTCTCTGAGCTTGGTTGTTTTCTTGCAGGCATTTCATTACCAAACTAGGTAACTTCATCAGTGCTAGAAGGGAGGAGGAGAGTGGGGTCCTTAGTGCTCTTTGAGCTTGGTTGTTTTCTTGCAGGCATTTCATTACCAAACTAGGTAACTTCATCAGTGCTAGAAGGGAGGAGGAGAGTGGGGTCCTTAGTGTTCTCTGAGCTTGGTTGCTTTCTTGCAGACATTTCATTATCATACTAGGTAACTTCATCAGTGCTAGAAGGGGAGAAGAGGAGGAGGAGGAGGAAGGGGAGGAGGTGAAGGAGAGTGGGGTCCTCTCTTTGCTTGGTTGCAGACATTTCATTATCAAACTAGGTAACATCATCAGTTCCAAAAGGGAGTGGGGTTTGCTCTTTGATTATAAAATATTAGAAGACATTCTGTATTTACCAGAATTTCCTGTATTAGGAGAATGAGATCAGTACTCTGGTCATTACCAAGTCAGAATTAATGGAATAGCTATAGAAACACGGCAAGCCACAAAAGAAGAAGTGGCAAAGATTCTCCCCAAACCATACCAGCAAATTTAGTCAATGAAATAGCAGTAAACAGACTGGAAAACATCAATCTAAACATTAGCTCAAAGAAACGAAACTAAACAGAATGTTCAAACTGTTGCACAACTATCCTTAATTTAACAAGCTAGAAAAATAACCCTTTGAACCATCTAACAAAAGAACAAGAGACATCATTGCTTAATGCATTGGATAACTGAGAAAGCGAACGAATAACAACAGGGGGGCGAAACCCAATACATTTCCACTGATTGTAAAAATAGTTTGATTTTATCGATCATATTAATTAAACTACAGACTGTCTAGAAGAATGAATATTCCAGAACATATTGGTTTTGCCATATTCCATCTGTCCACAACACAGAAAGCCATAATCCAGATGGAAAATGGCAAAACCACGATGGCCCCAGATTTGACAAAGGACAGACGTAGGCCTCTCTATTCTTTCCAAATTTATTCAAGCTGTATGCTGAATATATACTGGGAGAGGCTGGACTTTGAGAAGATGAGCATGGTTTTAAACTTGGAGGAAGAAACAACAACGATATATGCTCCGCCAGTGCCACCGACCTGATAATTAAAATGCAAACGATGTGGAAGTTCTAGAAATGCAAATCGAGGCATACAGGGGAAATACAGTAAATTTAAACATGATTTTCCAAAGTCCCTGAAGGCAGGAGAAGTAGAAATGAATGGAAACTAATCAAGGAGAGAAGCAACCTGGAATTAAGGAGAAACTTCCTGACAGATAATCAGAGTTGGAAGGGACCTTGTAGGTCATCTAGTCCAACCCCCTGCCTAAGCAGGAGAGCCTACTGAGAACAATCAATCAGTTTGAAGTTGTGGGTGCTCAAACACTGGAGGTTTTTAAAAAGAGACTGGACAGCCATTTGTCTCAAATGGTATAGGGTCTCCTGCTTGAACAGGGGGTTGGACTAGAAGACCTCTCGGGTCCCTTCCAGCATTATTCTGAGTGATTGTTGAAATTACTCTACTGCAGAGAAAAGGTACGACAACTAACCTCAGAATTGTCTGAATGCACCAGCTGATTTTGCCACATATGAGGAATTATTCTTCCCTTAGGCTAAAGCCGTATTTCTCAACCATGTCAACTTTAAAATATAGTGCAGGGATGCTGGCTGGGGAATTTGGGGAGCTGAAGTCCACTTATCTTCAAGTTTGGGCACATCGAGCTCAACGTAAGGGAGGAAAACTGCCCTGCCATATGGAGGCTCATCCAAAGTTATAAGAATTAGATTCACTTTGCTTGATAGGATGGGATCCCTGGCTTAGGGTCTTTACAATGGCACTGAAGGATAGGATAGGACAACATGCTCAGTTTATACTTTTATTGTGTCTTTTTTATGTTGTTTTACTTTAGATTGGAAGCCGGGAGTTGGTTATAAGACAGGAGGCTGTATAAACATTCACGTCAATAAACAGAACTCAGATCAGTAAAACTTGATCAACTCAAAAACTCCATAAATAAAACTCAGAGAAACAAACAAAGCCCCAAGCTCCAGCCCCACCTTTGCATTGTCTGTAATTTTTCCCCCCACCCTGGGAAAGGATACAGGGACAGCCATTGACCCTGGAGGAGCACAGGTAGTCCTCTACTTATAACCACTTCGCAGGTGATCGAAAAAGGGACTTATGACCCATCCTCACGCTTACGACTGTGTAATTCAGGTCTGTCTGTAAACTCGACGGGCAAGACAGCCTGACTCCTTGGTGAAGTCTCGCTCATCCCTGTTATCTCATTCCCCCCACCACCAAAAAAAAAAAAAATGCAATGGAGAGGATAGTAAAGCCTTAGTAAGACCACACCTCTAGAGTACTGCATCCAGTTTTGGTCACCACACTATAAAAAAGATGTTGAGACTCTAGAAAGAGGGCAGAGAAGAGCAACCAGGATGATGAGGGGACTGGAGGCTAAAACATACGATGAACGGTTGCAGGAACTGGGCTTGGCTAGTCTAGTAAAGAGAAGGACCAGGGGACACAGGAGAGCAGTCTTCCAATATCTGAGGGGCTGCCACAGGGAGGAGGAAGGGGTCAAGCTATTTTCTAAAGCATCTGAAGGCCAGACAAGGAATAATGGATGGAAACTGAACAAGGAGAGATTCAACCTGGAAATAAGGAGGAACTTTCTGACAGGGAGAACAATGAAACTGTAGGAAGTTAGCACCCACCCCTCTCCTAGAAAATTGAAATATCCTAGGAAATATTAAAAAGGCAGAATATTTCCTCTAAAAAAAGAGTAGAAACTCACCTCAGAAGTAGAAGCTCACCCCACCTTTGTTAATGGGTGGGCCATTAAGGCCTGGGCCAGAATGCTTTACATAGCAAAGATCTCCAGGTAAAGCTATAGCAATTGCTCAAAAGCACTTCTTGAGCTTTTCCTTCCTCTTGAAGCATGTGATCTTCCTTTTCGCTTTGGAGCTTCAAGCCACGCGGTCCTCCTGTCCACCATTCCACCTTCCAAACAGCTTCCATGTTTCCAGTGTCTTTTTCCCCCCACTTGGAACTGAATCCCAGAAGGATTTTCCTTCCAACAAACCCATGGAACAGAAGTTGCCTTGGGAAGTTGTGGGAGCTTCATCCCTGGAGGCTTTCAAGAAGAGGCTGGGCTGCCACATGTCAGAAATGGTGCAGGATCTCCTGTTTGGGCAAGGGGTTAGACTAGATGACCTACAAGGCCCCTTCCCACTCTGATTATCCTGTTTAGGTTAGGAAGTCCTACACAGGACCTCCCCCCTCTCTTTCTCCCTTCCCACCCAAAGGAGAGAAGTTGGTTGGTGGTGGGGTGGATAGTAAGTGGGTGTTTTTTTTTACTCCTGGTCTACGCAGCGCCTCCTCCGTCTCCCAGTCAGGCTCGGGCTGAGAAAGGGGGAGAGAAAGGGGGCGGGTGGGTGGGTGGGAAACGGAGATCGTATCTCTTTAAACGGGAGCGCGCAGGGAAAGGGAGCCCAGCCAGCGGAGAGCTGGCCGGAGGAGGGTTGAGGATGGAGCCGTCCCAGCCTCTGCGACGGCTCCCTGGGGCTCGGAGGCTGCAGCTCCTGCTATTGATGCTGCTGCCTGAATGGTGTTGGGGCAAATACGTGAAAGGCAACCTTAGCACCAAGGAGGTGAGTCTGCAGGGGGGGGGGGGGGGGGAATTTTCCTGGGAGGGGGGGGGGGGGGGGGGGGGGGGGACAAACCCGGGGGGGGGCCCCCCCCCCCCCCTTCTGGCCTGGGCCTCCATAGCCGTGCCCGGCTTCTCAAGCTGCCATCTCAGCCTTTGCCACCTTCTGCGGGTGGTCCCGGCTGTGAGGGGGCAGGGGAGGTGTGTGTGTGTGTGTGTGTGCCCCCCCCCCCGACTCCCAACCCACCCTGGAGATCCCTTCGTCCTTCTCTCCCTCCCCACATATCCCCCTTTCATCACCCACTGAGATCCTTGCTTGGACCACCCCAGGAAGATCACACTGTCTCTTTAGTTGGTCCTTCCCACCCACCCCTCTTTTTTTAAATCTCCCCCTCCCCCCCCCCCCACCAACCCTATGGGTTCTCTCCCTGCCCAGCCCCCTCTTCCCTCCCAGGGGGGGTTCTTTTTCTGGACTGTAAGGAGGAGGAGGAGGAGGAGGAGGAGGAGGAGGAGGTGAGACCGGACAAAAGATTCTTACAAAAGATTCAGGAGCCCCTCCTCCCCATCTTAGCCGGGTGGGGAAAATGGTGCCTAATAATTCCAAATTCCAGACTGCAGGTGTCTTTGGCAGGCTCTGGCCTTTGGGGTGTGCCTGACACCTCCACTTCCAGGCTTGGAAGCAATGTTTGCCACCACGGTGAATCTCGGATACAAAGCTGGACAAGATGTGTTGTATGCATGCAGACAGGGTGTGTATGTGTATAGGTATATGTATGTATGTGTGTGTGTGTAATGTGTATCTATATGCGTGTGTGTGTATAAA
>NW_020716766.1:1538170-1549797 GCF_900518725.1 Notechis scutatus
CTTGGCAACTTTAAGACTTGTGGACTTCAACTCCCAGAATTCCTCAGCCAGCAAAGCTGGCTGAGGAATTCTGGGAGTTGAAGTCCACAAGCCTTAAAGTTGCCAAGGTTGGACACCCCTGCTTTAGGCAGTAAGATCTGCATCCTTAGCCAGCGTCTTGTTCTTGTGTAGGTTTTTTGCCGTCCCGGTCACTGCGCTTATCGCTAACTTTGGCATACCAAAATGGGCTCGGGAGAAAATCGTCAACGGCATTCAACTAGGGATTCATTTCTACGCTCACGCGGTTTTCCTGGTAAGAATTTTCACGTCACCTAAAATGTTTAATTCCTGTGACAGGCCTTTTCTTCCCCCCCGCCCCCATCTCCCCCCAAGATGGCGGCATGCGTAGACACTGCGGCTTTGAGCTCCTGGGGTCACAGTGGGGTGTGTGGGCGTATTATTCATGTTGTCTTGTATTCTTGCATGGACTGCACCAGTAGAGGCTAAACCCGTGATGGCGTACTTATGGCACGCGTGTGCACACAGAGCCATTTGTGCGGGCACGCAAGCCCCGGCCAAATTTACCTGCACTGCGCATGCGTGCGTCTCCCAGCTGATTTTCGGCCTGTTTGAGCCGTTTTCGCCCTCCCGGAGGCTCGAGGGAAGCCTCTGCTGCCTCGGAAGGCTGAAAAACAGGCTTTCTGGAAATACCGGAAGTGCCGAAACGGGCCCGTTTTTTTGGCCTCCGGAGGCTGCAAAGGCTTCCCTCGAGCCTCCGAGAGGGTGAAAACAGCCTCAGACGGGCCGAAAGCCAGCTGGGAGGCACATGCATGTGCAGTGTAGGTAAGAGGGCGGGGCGGGGTGTTGCGCGCACATGCATGGAGGGGAGCATTGCATTGTGGGTGCCGGCATGCCCGTGCGCTTTCGGCACACCACAACAAAAAGGTTCGCCATCACTGGGCTAAACCAATTTCGTTGTACGCATGATGTACAGTGACAATAAAGGCTTTGGACTTTGAACTTTAATGCTCAAAAACAGTGGCTCGGATGCTCAGCACATCGGGCTAAACTGAAATGGGTTTGGACAGCTTATGGTTTAGAGTAGAGGATCTTCTCCCCCCCCCAATCTTTGGGGTACCAGGGACTGGTTCTGTGGTGTGGTTTCATGTGCGGCCTGCATCCCATGGATGGGGCTTCACTTGCTTGCGTGGCCCAGTTTCTGGCATGCGCTGGACCCGTGCCAGTCCATGGGGACCCCTGATTTAGGGAGTTGGGGTTGTCTTAATGTGCTGTTGAGGCAGGCCTTTGTGCTAAGCTGTAATTTATTGGGACATGTTATGTGTAGATAGCAATTGAGAAACTGAGTTTAGTGTCTGACCGGGTTATGGTTGTCTCAAATATGCTTTTTCAAGAGGCAACGGGACTTCCTTTATTTTTCTTTGAAGACGTTTCGCTTCTGATCCAAGAAGCTTCTTCAGTTCTGAAGCTTCTGAAGATTTTTCACTTCTGATCCAAGAAGCTTCTTCAGTTCTGAAGCTTCTGAAGGCGTTTCGCTTCTCATCCAAGAAGCTCCTTCAGTTCTGAAGCTTCTGAAGACGTTTCGCTTCTCATCCAAGAAGCTCCTTCAGTTCTGAAGCTTCTGAAGACGTTTCGCTTCTCGTCCAAGGAAGCTTCTTTAGTTCTTCAGAATCTTCAGAACGGAGGAAGTTTCTTGGATCAGAAGCGAAATGTCTTTCAAAGAAAACCGAGAAAGTCCAGTTGCCTTTTGCAAAAGAAAAAGCACCTTTGGGACAGATTGTGTTTTAAGTTGTGTGAATCTAGCCAGTTGCAGACTATCCATCAAAATGCTGATGAAATAGCTTGCTGGAGAAGGAAGAAGAAAGGGGAAGGTGACTTTTTTTTTCACAGAGGAAGAAGCGCTTGCCATCGGAAACGTGGTGGCTTCATCCAGCTGCTCTCTTGTCCTCCCTCCTTCCCACAGATTATAACCAGGCCCTCGGCCGCCAATAAGAACTTCCCGTACCACGTGAGGACGTCACAGATTGGGATCGTCGAGGAGGCGGCCACGGGGGCCAAATTTCCGCACCACGTCTACGGCAACGTGACGTTCATCAGTGACTCGGTGCCCAACTTCACGGAGCTGTTCTCCATCCCCCAGAGTACGGGAAGCCACAGCAGCAATGTGAGAATCGGAGAGGGTCCCGTCTGAGCCTCCCCTTCCTTAAACGGTTACGACGTTAGAGCTGACCAAACAAAACACCTTTGTGGAATTGCACATGATGTCCTTAGGTGGCCCCCCCATTTTTTTGTTTTTTGTTTATAAGCATGGGGTAGAGCAGGGGTGCTTAAATCCGGCCCCGTGGAAATAGGAAATGAACCGGCCTGCGGTGGTGCCTCTGGCGGCTAAAATGCCCACTCCGCGCCTTGTTTTTACCCTTCAGCCTCCTGCAGCACTCTGCTGGCCAAAAATGGGCCATAAACAGCAGCAAATATGGGCCAAGAAAGCCAGAAAACAGGCCCCAAAGGCCCCAAATGGGCTGAAAAATGGGCCCCAAACAGGCTGAAAATAGCTCAAAAACTGGGCCCCAAACAGGCTGAAAACCAGGCCAATAATGGCAAAAAACAAAACAAAAAACCAGCCCAAAAACTGACCATGCCAAACCCCCGGCCACCAGCCCGCAGAGGAGAACTATAATGCTGAAGAAATCCAGTGTGAAACCCCTGGTGTACAGAATAAGAAAGGTGACCTAGTTAGAGATACGCAAGTTCTTCTCTGGTGAATCTCCATCAAAGTCATCTTCCTTACTCTCTACAAATGGTTGCTTGATTCTCAAAAACAGGGATCTCCAAATCTGGCAACTTTAAGACTTGTGAACTTCAGCTGGCTGGGGAATTCTGGGAGTTGAAGTCCAACAAGTCTTAATGTTGCTGAGTTTGGAGACGCCTCCTCCGAAGGACTGCTGCTTATTCTGCATCTGCTGTTCCATAAGCCTCGTCCAGGCCAGAGGCAGCAAACTCTGGGTTTCTATCCCTGAGGACATGACAGATAATCCAAGGGTGACTTTGACCAGAAGTCAAAGAGAGGTCACTGCAGATAGCTTTTTTCTATCCTTCTGTCCTTCTTTCAAACCAATGACATCCTTTGCAAGGATGACATCTCTATGGTTCTGCAATGCTTACCTTTCTCATCTGTGTCTTATCCTTCCACATTTCCCTGCCTAGCTGAGATGCTAGCCATAGCCATAGCACTTAGGTTTATATAACTGATTCACACAGTGCTTTACGGCCCTCTCTGAGCTGTTTACAGAGTCAGCATATTGCCCCTCATAATCTGGGTCCTCTTTTTAGCGACCTCGGAAGGATGGAAGGCTGAGTTAACCTTTAGCCAGTCAGGATCAAACTACTGGCGATCGGCAGAGCTAGCCTGCAATTATGCATCCCAACCACTGCGCCACCACGGCTCTTGCTAAGGATTCTTGTTGCCATAAAATCCAAAAACTGTGTAGGCAGATCGCCCCCTTCCCTTCAGGGTTTGCCCAAAGTTATAATATTTAGATTCTTCCATCTAGGCTAGCTTCATAATCCAAAAGGCTGTAGAGGAAAGGATGGGTGTAGAGCAGGGGTCTCCAACCATGGCAACTTTAAGACTTGTGGACTTCAATTCCCAGAATTCCTCAGCCAGCAAAGCTGCCTCAGGAATTCTGGGTCCACAAGTCTTAAAGTTGCCAAGGTTGGAGACCCCTGGTGTAGCGTACCCAGCCTGCAACTTGCAAACTTAAAGGTGATAACGCCAAGGATGCAACTGGCAACGTTTGTGGGATGACGATGTCATAAGGCACTTGTGATTGTGATGTAATGGACAACTACGCACACACTGTATCTCCACTTAGCTTATGAGGTTTCATGGCGTATATATGGCACCATCACACAGAACAAGTGGACTCCTTTCTCCATGCACTAGAGTAGGTGTAGAGTTTGCTACCTTCCGCACCTTCCACACTGATAGTTCTGCATTGCTTTTGCACTCAGAATAACAGAGTTGGAAGGGACCTTGGAGGTCTTCTAGTCTAACCCCCTCCAGCTCAGGCAGGAAACCCCATACCATTTCTGACAAATGGCTCTCCAATTTCTTCTTAAAACCCCCCCAGTGTTGGAGCACTCACAACTTTGAGAGGCAAGCGGTTCCTATTCTGTCCTGTCTCGTGCACAGAGGTGGACTTGTGGCTGTGCAGATGCAGATAGATAATTCCACAAAACATCCATAACAAAGTACATTCATTGGTACATCAGGTATCTTCATAACTCACATTTGTGACGAAGCTCTTCTATAATGACCAATCCTTTGTATATCAGCATTGCAGGTAAAAGATGGTTATTTTCCTAACCCATCTTGTAGCGGTAAGCTGCTTATCAGTTCATGAGTCCAGGCAAGAATGGAGGATACCTCCCTCAACCCCTCGAGGGTCAATTTAGTGACCAATCAGGATTACAGATGTAGCCACATGAACTACATTTCCCAGGATACCTTTAACTACATTTACCCTTAAGAGGACAGCTCATAATTCCTTAAGTAACTATCCAACTCCCATAGATTGGCTGGGACAGCACAGTTCCACTGATGAATTGTTCTCATTCTTATCAGTTCTTGTTCCCTTTGGTTTTGCTATGCCATGCCAGACCAATCCGATCTCCCTGCAGACTGCCAAGGGTGCTGCTGTAGCTTGTGATGTCAGAGTAATTCATTAATTTGATCTAATGAATTTTTAAACCTGCTTGCTGGATAAATGAGTCTCCCTTGCCAGTTTACAGCAGTCAGCAAAACAATATGATAATAAGGTTACACAAAGGCGTCCGCTTAAATTTTTATTTCTTTTTTTAAAAAGGCCATAACTCAGATCAAAGAAGAAGTGAAAAACATCCACAACGAATAAAACGTTAAATTAGGCCAGCCTGCTAAAAAAAGAAAAGAAAAACCAGCACAAGTGTTCTGACCTAGGCTTCCCAAAAGCATGAATCCGACTCCTCGTCCCGATAAAACTTCTTTTATTTAGGTTAAAAGGAATCCCCTCTCCAGCAAAGTCCCAGCAAACAGTCTTTCATGAGATTTCACAACTACAGACCTTTATCAGGCTTGGAGAGTTGCCAGGCCGATAGCTTCCAAACGTCATGCTGTAGCAGCAATTACTTGCCCTTACTCCCGAGTCGACGTTTGTTCTTTAACTGTTCCCTTCTCCTGGCAGCTCTGTGCATGCGCACACTGGGAACAGGCTCCAGTTGTTCTTCTGCCCCACTGATCTCCGACTCCGAAGGCAGCTGATAACTGTCAGACGGCCACGGCCCCATCTCTGCCTCCGACGCAGAGCCCTCGTCAGAGCCTTCCCCAGACTCCAGGACTGGCCCAGGTTCCTCCCCAACCTCCTCACTCTCCGAGTCTGCCGCCAGCTCCACTGGCCACTGGCAGGCCACAAACAACAAGTCAAACCCACCTGGAATCAAAAGACAGTTCAAGGGGGCAGGATAACGTTAAGTTGTTCGACCTGCGTCCCTCCACGTCCCTTGATCTTATTGCTTTAGATTTGGGAGAGGAGGAAAGGGTGACAGAGACCACGGTTCTTTCTTTCCTGCCGGTGTTTATTTGGACTTTCTGCCTACTTTTTCCTCCTGCAGACCCGCAAGCAAATGGAAGACACCTCTTCTGCCGATCGTAGCCTGACCTCTAACTGCGTGGTCACTACCTCTGAGCTCAGCGGTGCCCCTGTGCTGTTGAAGCCCTCCCTGGGGAGCGAGACTCAGCCTCCGCCCTACCAACTCCATGCGCCCCAACTACACCAACATAACGGCTACACCGAGTATTTTAGCATGCATACAACCGGCGCTCGGCCCGTCTAAGGGTCCCTTGACTCTCCCCCTTGGCTATACTGATTCCCATCTTGACTTTTTCTGGGCCTCCCTCTCTCAGACAATAGCGCCCCCATCTTGGTTTTTCTCCTGGGACCCCTTTCACCTGTGGCATCTTCCCCTTTTGTCCAATCCTATCTTCTTGGGATCCTGCAACGATACCAGGAAGACAAGATTGGGTGGGTGGGTTCAGCCCTACTTTCCCCGCCACCTCCTGGCTCCTCCGCTGTGACCCAATTAGTCTGTAGGTCATATCTGGTCCTTCCCCCATGGGACAGTCTTAAGCTTTCCCAACCCTTCTGGGGTTGCTTCTGTGAGGGGAAGCCAAGCATTGAATGAACATGGGTGGAAATTCTCTTCGAGTTCACTCAGAGCAGGGGTGTGCCACTTTTACGATCTGTGGACTTCAACTCCCAGAATTCCTCAGCCGGCACAACTGCCTCAGGAATTCTGGGAGTTGAAGTCCACAGGTCGTAAACTTGGAGTGACAGGCCTATCTTGGGCTGACTTTTTCCTGTAGACCAGTGTTTTTTCCAACACTGATAACCAGTGGACTTCAACTCCCAGAATTCCCTAGCTAGCATGGCCAGCTGGAGAATTCTGGGAGTTGAAGTCCATACGTCTTAAAGTTGCCAAGGTTAGAAACACTGCTGTAGATCAAGATCATCTAGTTTTTCCTCAGCCGCCATTGTGATTCAGTGGTTTTCCTGTCTGGATCCCACAATGAGGAACCAGATTTGCCTTGTAATTATAATCTCCATGTTACATGACTCCATATGAACATCTTTTGGTCCACTTTTTTTTCCTGCTACCTTGTGAAGATAGTTTGAATCTTCTAGGTCCCTCTGTCCTGGTTCCCCAGGGTAATTATGTTGTTCCTGTTAGTTCCTAGGAACTAAATTACCCTGTGGTAAGATGAGCAGCCAATAAATTTGATAAATAAATAATATAAAACGAAGGTGCTGTGGGTTCTGCTCCCTGATCATGGTGAATTTCTGAAAACCACAAGAGGACGTTTTTGCTTCCCCTCCCCCCTCTTTCTTTTGCCAAAATAAAAGAATATTCTCATGTTTCTATTTCACTGCGAAAGCATGTGACTCTTTCAGGGAAACATCTGCTTATAAAAGGAGGAAGAGATACCTGAGCATGGAACATTTCTATTTATTTTTTTTCTGGTAAAATTGCCTCTTAACCACAGAAGCTGACGATGTAATATACACTTCGCTTTCTTCCTTGGGATAATCTACAAAACTTATAGAACCAAACCTTTTTTTTTTAATGTGACACAGCAATCAGATAAGGATCCCTGGAAATTGTAGTTCTGTGAAAGGATGAGATAGTTTCTTAATCTATTAAAGTAGCTATTTTTTTTACAAAGGTGGAATTTTGTAACGAGACATGCTTAGTTCAAAGCAAATCAGTGCTTTTACTCATACATCATCATATTACCAACAACATACATTGTTGGTTGATTTGAAGTGATTTAAGGCAACCCACCTTCAGAACAGCATTCACTATAAAGAATAAAAAATACAACAGTAAACGAAAGTATATGTGTTGGACACAAGTGCCTTTAATACACTGCTTTTTAACCTTGGGAATTTTAAGACAGGTGGACTTCAATTCCCAGAATTCTCCAGCCATCCATGTTGGCTAGAGAATTCTGGGAATTGAAGTCCACTCATCTTACACTTCATTAGCATGCTGGCTGTGGAATTCTGGGAGTTGAAGTCCATATGTCTTGAAGTTCCCAAGTGTGGAAAACTTTGCTTTAGCAGCATCTTTATATATATAGTACTGCAGAGAAGGCATCAGAGGTGGTGTTCAGCAGGTTCTGATCAGTTCTGGAGAACCGGCAGTGAAAATTTGGAGTAATAGTTCGGAGCCGCCTCTGACTGGCCCCGCCCCCATCTCTTCTCTGCCTCCAGAGTCCCAGCTGATTGGCTGGCCCACATTTGGTGCCCTGCACAAGAGAACGGAGCTGGAAAGCAGGTTAGTGGGGTGGGGAGGGAATGGGGATTTTGCAATATCTTTCCCCTGCCATGCCCACCAAGCCACGCCCGCCAAGCCAAGCTACGCCCACAGAACCGATAGTAAAAAAAAAAATTGAATCCCAACCACTGGGAGGAATCATGCTGGTTTTCAAATGTTTCTGCTGACTTTATGAAGCTGATGGATTGAATTCTTTGTCAATAACCATGGGAAAATCAGTATCTCAACGATGTTCCTCTTTTTTCTTCTCAGAGCTCTGCATAGCAAAATATTTCCACCAATGTCCGTTCTGTGGTGCCTCTACTGGGGTGTGTAGATCACACTCATGCCATCATTAGAACGTTTCCTCCAGTCAGCCACAAAATAGCACTATTCAGAGGTGTCTGATGCCAACTTTGCAAAATGCCACCTGATTACTGTGGCATGAATTGGTAAGAATAGACTATCTTCTCATCGGCAGCTGCACTTGCCTGAACTTTTCATTTCAGAAAGTAGCTCATTTATCATATAATCACAGGTGAAAACTTTACCATTTTGTAGTGTGGTCTAGAAAAAGTAGCGGAACGCAGAAATAGCAGGAACACATCAGCAGATCTCATCCATATAGCTTAGAGGCAGAAGCATCCAAGCATCTTTAACCAGTAGCCTAAAATCTTAGCTGGGATTCTGCATTTGGAAAAGCTCTTTACAGGTCCTTCATCTCCCGCACATTTGAGTTCTTTGCAAATGAACATTGTAAACGGTGAAGACGTTTCCCTGAACAACTTTTTAAAAATATATTTTTATCCTGCATTTTTAAATAAATAACTTGAGGCAGCAAACATACCTAATACAGGTAATCCTTGACTTATCTCCAGAGATGAACCCAAAAATTCCACTGCTGAGTTTCCATTGATAGTTGTGTTGTGGTTCGCCGGCAGCAGGTGTGGACGGCTGAGGGCTCGGAGAGCAAAAACTCAGATGATGGGCCTGTGTGTGATGCAGGGATGGGGCCAGGACCATCCGGGAGTGGAATGCTGCCTTTGGAGATTGTGGAGGCTGGCAGAGTGATGAAGAGGTCCCCAAGGAGCCCGTGCCCAATGCACGTAAGCGCAGGGCTGCTCGAAGGAAAGAGCAGCTGCAGCAGCATGGGCGACTCAGGAGTAAGGCTGCAAGGTAATGGCCCCTCCCTCAGGAGGTAAAAGCCAGCTGAGAAACTGCAGTTCTTTGCAGAAGGCAAAGAAGTTTTGCACTCGAGCCTGGTGGACACTAGAAATATCCGAGTTGGTGTTTGGAGACTCTTTGGTTTGAATTATTGCTTAGTAACTTTATCTGGTGTTCTTGGCAGCCTTGCAAAAGCCTGGCAAAGCTCTTTCTTATTGGAGCTAATTGGGTTGAAGCAACCTTTTAACCGTGAAGAAACCGGATTCGTAAAGAATCATTAAAAGATTGTGCTGTTACCTTTGTCTCGTGTTTCCTTCCTTGGAACCAGGTTTGGGTCAGAACAAGTTGAGATTTGTCCCATTTTACAACCTTTGTTGCCACAGTTGTTAAGTGAATCAGTGCAGTTAAGTTAGTAACACGGTTGTTAAGTGAATCTGGCTTCCCCATTAACTTTGCTTGACAGGTCGCAAAAACTGATCACATGACCTCGGGACATTGCAACCGTCCTAAATACATGCCAGTTGCCAAGCACCTGAATTTTGATCACCTGACCATGGGAAGGCTGCAGTGATCGTAAGTGCGCGAAAACGGTCGTAGGTCTCTTCAGTGTGGTTGTAACTTTGAACGGACACTAAATGAATGCTTGTACTCCTTCCTCCTCCTCCTGTTTGAATTGTCATCAAGCTTTCGATCCTGCATTGAATGTTGGAGCCCACCTCACTGGGTTCTTGTTATGGGGAAATTAGGAAGAAGTATTAGATATGTTTGCTGTGTTATTTATATATAAAAAAAAACAATAAAGGCGGGAAAAATATTTTTTTAAAAAAAGAACACTATGCAGAGAACACATTGTAGCCGAATTATAAATGCTTAAAATGTGGGAAGCCCTGGGTTCCGCTTTTTTCATCTTCACTTAAAGAGTTGTGGAAGCCACTCTGGTCTCTTGGAAAAGCTGCGGCTGTTATCCAACACAAAGACACAACTTTATCCCCTGGACCATCCTTTATCTGCGTTGGCAAAAGAAAATACATCGTGTAGCAGTTTCATGGGTGAGAAGGATGGAAATGATCAGAGGAAGGCAGAAAATAATCCTTTAGGTATAATAAATTGTAGGGACGCGGTGGCTCAGTGGCTAACACGCTGAGCTTGTTGATCAGAAAGAAAGCTTGGCAGTTTGGTGGTTTGAATCCCTAGCGCCGCGTAACGGAGCGAGCTCCCGTTACTTGTCCCAGCTTCTGCCAACCGAGCAGTTCAAAAACACGTAAAAAACACAAGTAGAAAAATAGGTGGGAAGGTAACAGCATTCCATGTGCCTTCGAAGGCGTTTAGTCATGCCGGCCACATGACCATGGAGATGTCTTCGGACAGCGCTGGATCTTCGGCTTTGTAACAGAGATGAGCACCACCCCCTAAAGCTGGAAACGACTAGCACGGATGTGTGAAGGGAACCTTTACCTTATAATAAATTGTACATATTGTAGCTGGCTGAGGAATTCTGGGATCAACCCTTTGCAAAAAGTGATTGGAAAAAAATTGGGGCAGGTTCCCTGACTTTCCTCCTTTTCTACATCCAAATTGATAAAGCAGCCTCCTCCTCCAACCTGTGGCCGCCAGAGAGGCCTTGACACCCCTCAAGGCTGAGTCGGTTGGGGGATAATGGGGTTTGTAGTCTCTGGTCTTTCTGCAGGAACTGACAGCTGGGAAGGCAGCGCTTGGTCATAGGGAAGAGTCGGGGGCTACCCTGGCTGGGTCAGGACATCACACATTTCACCCCACTACAGTGTTTCTCAATATTGGCAATTTGGAAAAATGGATGGACTTCCAACTCCCAGAATTCCCCAGCCAGGAATTCTGGGAGTTGAAGTCCAGCCATCTTCAAGTTGCCAAGGTTGAAACATGCTGCAGTAAAGCTATCCGTTCTTCCTCCTCCTGGCACGCTCTAGCCTTACCATCTCTATGGCTTTCCATAGAGACGAGGAGACCTCCGTACCTCACTCGCAACCGCTCTGGGCTCTCGTCTCGATGCCCCCTCGGTCCCGGACTGGCCTCTACATGGGCCGCGGGGGCAGCGGAGCCGCTGTCGGCTACGGAGGTGGGTCGAGAATTTGGGGAGATCCCCTTTAGCCGCCCACCCCATTAAACCCCATTGCGAGCCGCGATTATCAATGGGGAGCCGGGCCTCAGGCTTCCCTCCCGAGTCCTCCGGGTGGGCTCTTTCTTCGCACAGCCATCGCGCTTCCCTGGAGATGCGGGGTTCGCTGCATCGCTTGCCGGGGCTCCCCTACTGGTCCCTGCTTTCCCTTCGGTCCGTTTGACGCGGCCTCGATCCCCTGAAGACGTCCGGATCCCCCGCCCCGCCTCAATGCAGGGATCCCTTTCTCGGAGCCCAGTGTTGTGTCTTTTTTGGACCCTGCTGGTTTCTTCCTGCCTTTGGGTTAATGCAGATTTTTATCTGTATCTATATATTTGTCTGTCTGTCTGTCTGTCTGTCTATCATCCATCCATCCATTCCTCTTTCGTCCATCGGCCATCCAGCCACTCATCCATTGTTCTATCTATCTGTCTATCTATCTATCTATCTATCTATCTATCTATCTATCTATCTATCTATCTAT